>JAKVIS010001613.1:0-31098 GCA_033119425.1 Bufotes viridis
CTCCAGCATGTGCAAGGTGGAGTTCCACCGGGTGGGCACGTCGCATATTAGGCGGTGGCGGGAAGGCCGAAGTTCCGCTGTAGCGCTGACAGGCGAGCAGCGGCAGGATGTGAGCGCCGGAGCGCGCACAGGCGGCCCGCACTTTATGCAGCAGCTCTGACATGTCTGGGTAGTTGTGAATGAACTTTTGCACCACCAAATTCAGCACATGCGCCAGGCAAGGGATGTGCGTCAAACCGGCTAGTCCCAGAGCTGCCACGAGATTTCGCCCATTATCGCACACCACCAGGCCGGGCTTGAGGCCCACCGGCAGCAACCACTGAGTCGGTCTGTTGTTCAATACCCCGCCACAACTCCTGCGCGGTGTGGGGCCTGTCCCCAAACATATGAGTTTCAGAATGGCCTGCTGACGTTTACCCGGGCTGTGCTGAAGTTGGTGGTGAAAGGTGTGTGGCTGACTGGATGAGCTGGTGGAAGCAGAGGAGGAGGAGGAGGAAGCCGAGTAGGAGGAGGAGGCTACAGGAGGCAAGAATGATGCCCTGTGATCCTTGGCGGCGGAAGGACGTGCGCCAAGGAACTCTCCGCCTGGGGCCCAGCCGCCACTACATTTACCCAGTGTGCAGTTAGGGAGATATAGCGTCCCTGGCCGTGCTTACTGGTCACGTATCTGTGGTTAGGTGGACCTTGCCACAAATGGCGTTGCGCAGTGCACACTTGATTTTATCGGACACTTGCATGTGCAGGGAAGGCACGGCTGTCTTGGAGAAGTAGTGGCGGCTGGGAACCACATACTGGGGGACAGCCATGGCCATCAGCTGTTTGAAGCTGTCTGTGTCCACCAGCCGGAATGACAGCATTTCAAAGGCCAGTAGTTTAGAAATGCTGGCATTCAGGCCAAGAGGCTCGAGGGTGACTAGGTGGGAATTTGCGCTTCCTCTCAAGGTTTGAGAGATGGAGAGCTGAGCGCTGCTGTGTGAAATAGTGGAGGCGCTAGGTGACGGTGGCGGTGGTGGTGTCGGTGGCACATCCTCTGTTTGCTGCTCGGCAGGTGGCAACATTCCTCTCGAGGCGGAAGCCGAGGCAGCAGCGGTAGAGGAGCAGGGGAGCCTGAGCGGGTTCCTTGTTTTTAAGGTGTGTACTCCACTGCAGTTCATGCTTTGCATGTAGATGCCTGATCATGCAGGTGGTGCTCAGGTTAAGAACGTTAATGCCTCGCCTCAGGGTCTGATGGCACAGCGTGCAAACCACTCTGGTCTTGTCCTCAGCACATTGTTTGAAGAAGTGCCATGCCAGGGAACTCCTTGAAGATGCCTTTGGGGTGCTGGGTCCCTGTTGGCGCTGGCCAATAGCAGGCGAACTCTCTGGACGGCGGCTGTTCTGCTTTGCCCCCTGCTCCCTCTTTGGCTTCGCTGTTGTCTCGGTCTCACCACTGCCTCTTCCTCTGAACTATTTAAGTCAGCGGCACGACCTTCAGTCCATGTGGGGTCTAAGACCTCATCGTCCTCTGCATCGTCTTCCACCCAGTCTTCCTCCCTGACCTCCTCCTGTTCAGTCTGCACACTGCAATAAGACGCGGCAGTGGGCACCTGTGTTTCGTCATCATCAGACACTTTCGGTCACTCTGCTGTGGTGGTATTCCCATGTCCTCATCATCTGGATACATAAGTGGTTGTGCGTCAGTGCAATGGAATGTCTTCCACCGCTGGGGAAGGGATAGGTGGACGCCCCTGGAAAACCGTGGGAGCAGAGTCTTCAAACAGAAGAAGAGACTGCTGCATAACTTGAGGCTCAGACAGTTTCCCTGATATGCATGGGGGTGATGTGACAGACTGATGGGCTTGGTTTTCAGGTGCCACCTGTGAGCTTTCCGCAGAAGACTGGGCGGAAGACAATGTGGTGAACGTGCTGGAAGCACTGTCGGCCACCCAATCGACTAATGCCTGTACCTGCTCAGGCCTTACCATCCTCATAACGGCATTGGGCCCCACCAAATATCGCTGTAAATTCTGCCGGCTACTTGAGGGAGTTGGTTCACTACTTTGTGCGCCTGAGGCCAAACGGCCACGTCCTCTGCCAGCAACAGAAGCTCCACGGACACCACCACGACCGCGTCCCCGTCCCTTAATAGAATGTTTCCTCATTGTTGCGATTCAACTCGCACCACAATAAAATATATTATTTTTTAGCCCCAAAATTCCCACACTGGAAGATATAATTCCTTTTTCCGGTATTAATTACAAGAACACTGCTGCTAATTGGACACCAGATTTTTTATAATGCTAGTTTTGGTACATAGATTCCCGCATTACTTGTCAGTAACCAGGACTATGGGATGAACAACGTCATTCCACTGCTTCATGTCATGGAACAGATGCTGCTACATCTCGCTGGCCAGGGGACAGAAGACGTGATGCTACATCTCATGGCCACATGAGCCCTGTGGGGGCTGAACTGGAGGGGAGGAGGACATTCACGCACATGCAATGTATACAGAAATAGGTGGTTTTTCTGCACATGTGACACGAGAGAAGGAGCATGAGTAGCTAAAGGCCAATGAGAAAGACCAGGCAGATGACCCAGACACACTGTGGCAGCTATTCAGTGGAGGTGGAGGCAGGAAGTCCCTCCGAGTCACTTGTGCAAATGGCCCGATGCATGCTCAGTTGCCTGCACAGTGAAAGCCGAATTGTCAGCATTCAGCAAAAGAATGACTACTGGCTCTCCACCATGTTAGATCATCGCTACTGGTCCAAAATGGGGGCTTTTTTCCACCCGGTAAGAAGGAGAACAAACTGAACTACTATTGCGACATTCTATGTAGTCAGTAGACTGCTGCCTATTAGAGATGGCCCGAACTATTCGCCGGCGAACAGTTCCCGGCAAACATAGCTTGTTCATGTTCGCCTCAGCGGGCAAATATATGCGATGTTCGGTCCGCCCCCTATACATCATCATTGAGCAAACTTTGACCCTGTCAGCAGACACATTCCAGCCAATCAGCAGCATACCCTCCCTCCCAGACCCTCCCACCTCCTGCACAGCATCCATTTTAGATTCATTTGGAATTTGCAGTCTTAGTGAGAGGAGGGAGAGTGTAGTTGCTGCTGATTTAATAGGAAAATCGATAGCTAGGCTAGTGAATTCAGTGTCCACTCCAGTCCTGAAAGACTCATCTGATCTCTGCTGTAAGGACAGCGTCCTGACAGCACCCCAAAAAGCCCTTTTTAGGGCTGCAACATTAGTCTGCTTTTTTTCCTTTATATGCATATTGCAATTGCATGGCCTGCCTGTGTGTGAGGAGCTGCAGGCCCACAGACTCTAGTGTGTGCCCACTGCCAGTGCTCACCCCTGTCATCCCATGTGGCACAGGACTTTGCATCAAAAAAGGCATTTAATTTTTACACTTTAATCTAAGGTTAGTTGCCTGCCAGTGTGTGTCAGGCTGACTTCCACTGACTGTAGTGTGCCCACTGCCAGTGCTCCACCCCTGTCATCCCGTGTGGCACAGGACTTTGCATCAAAAAGGCATTTAATTTTTACACTTTAGTGTAATTTCAGCTGCTTGCCTGCTGCTAGTGTGTGTCAGGCCCACTTCCACTGACTGTAGTGTGCCCACTGCCAGTTCCCACCCCTGTCATCCCATGTGGCACAGGACTTTGCATCAAAAAAAGGCATTTAATTTTTACACTTTAATCTAAGTTTAGTTGCCTGCCAGTGTGTGTCAGGCTGACTTCCAGTGACTGTAGTGTGCCCACTGCCAGTGCCCACCACTCATACCCGGCTGGCACAGGACTTTGCATAAAAAAGGCATTTAATTTTTACACATTAGTCTAATTTCAGTTGCTTGCCTGCTACCAGTGTGTGTCAGGCCCACTTCCACTGACTGTAGTGTGCCCACTGCCAGTGCCAACCACTGATAACGGGTGGCACAGTAGCTTGCCGATAAATAAGGCATTTAATTTTTACACATTAGTCTAATTTCAGTTGCTTGCCTGCTGCCAGTGTGTGTCAGGCCGACTTCCACAGACTGTAGTGTGCCCACTGCCAGTGCCCACCACTCATACCGGCTGGCACAGGACTTTGCATAAAAAAAGGCATTAAATTTTTACGCATTAGTCTAATTTCAGTTGCTTGCCTGCTGCCAGTGTGTGTCAGGCCCACTTCCACTGACTGTAGTGTGCCCACTGCCAGTGCCAACCACTGATACCGGGTGGCACAGTAGCTTGCCGATAAATAAGGCATTTCATTTTTACACATTAGTCTAAATTCAGTTGCTTGCCTGCTGCCAGTGTGTGTCAGGCCCACTTCCACTGACTGTAGTGTGCCCACTGCCAGTGCTCAACCACTGATACCGGGTGGCACAGTAGCTTGCCGATAAATAAGGCATTTCATCTTTACACATTAGTCTAATTTCAGTTGCTTGCCTGCTGCCAGTGTGTGTCAGGCCCACTTCCACAGACTGTAGTGTGCCCACTGCCAGTGCCAACCACTGATACCGGGTGGCACAGTAACTTGCCGATAAATAAGGCATTTCATCTTTACACATTAGTCTAATTTCAGTTGCTTGCCTGCTGCCAGTGTGTGTCAGGCCCACTTCCACAGACTGTAGTGTGCCCACTGCCAGTGCCCACCACTGATACCGGGTGGCACAGTACCACTTATCGAAAAAATGACAGGCAGAGGCAGGCCACCCCGCAGGGGCCGTCGTGGTCGTGGTGCTGTGATTTCCACTGTCCCTGGAATAATGCCTAGTGTTCAGAGGCCATGTACCTGAACCCGAAAAATTCTGAGGGCGTAGTTGACTGGCTTAGACAGGACACCCAATCTTCAACAGCTTCCGCTAAGAACCTTGGCGCACCATCCTCCTCCAGCTCAGCTTTGGTCACCTGCTCTCAAGTTACCACGCACCCGCCCGCCGCTGATAGGAATAGTACTAGTTAAGACACCACTCATATAGGGTGTCACAGCACATTGCTCTGTGCACGCGCAGTGCCCCAATTTGGGAGTATGAGGACCGACCAAGCTGCTTTTCCATCTCCCGGTTCCTGAAATCAATTCAGTTTGGTGTATGAGAGTTTGGTCTGTCATTGTGAAGGCAGTCGAAGGTACCAGGCCTAAAAATTTTTTCACAAAAGGCAATCCCTGATATGGGATGTAACAGGGATTAAACTGATGAGAATAGTACTACAGAAAATACCACTCATATCGGGTGTGACAGTAAATTGCACGGCGCAGGCGCAGTGACCGTGGATTAAAACAGAGTGGAGAGAGCCAGCGTTTTTAACCATCTCCCCGTTCGAAAAATCTATTCAATAAATGGCCCCAGATTGGGGACGTTAGAGGATTAAACTGATGAGAATAGTACTACAGAAAATACCACTCATATCGGGTGTGACAGTAAATTGCACGGCGCAGAAGCAGTGACCGTGGATTAAAACAAAGGGGAGAGAGCCAGCGTTTTTAACCATCTCCCCGTTCGAAAAATCAATTCAATTGACCTTTCGGGGACCCTTGGTGTTGTACGTGGCTGGGTGGAGGAAGAAACCTTCAATGACATCACCGGGACGTGGCTAGCTTGGTATCCAACCTTGTGCAAATGGGGAGTTTGCGGTTGTGCAAATGGACTGTTTGCGGTGCATTAAAAGAGGAGTTTGGTATGTCAATGTCTGTGAAGCGGGCGTAACCCTTACACTACCTGATCGATACAACATCATACCTAATCGTATACACACACTGGATGTTTTAAAACATGTTATTCCAAACAATTTAGGAATGTTACGTGATTTATGCCCTTTATGGATTTAAACCCGACTCTGCGTCCACTACGTAATTCTCCATGGGAGTTTTGCCATGGATCCCCCTCCGGCATGCCACAGTCCAGGTGTTAGTCCCCTTGAAACAACTTTTCCATCACTATTGTGGCCACGAAAGAGTCCCTTTGGTTTTTAAAATTCGCCTGTATATTGAAGTCTATGGAGGTTCGCCTGGTTCGCCTGTTCGCGAACTGAAAATTTTATGTTCGCGACATCACTACTGCCTATGTGTGTCATCGTCCATCCTCACAAAGGTCTCACCTGGGGGCCCTCTGCGCTCACGTTCCACTGTCATGGCTGCTGGGGGTGTGTGTGGGGTTTAGGAGCAATACCAGCTCCATCAGCAGCAACTTTAGTCTAGAGTGTCTGATAAGCAGTTTTCTTCACTCGCCTAGTAAAGAAACTACTCAACAACAGCAGCAGCTAGACATGGAGCAGAACCTGAACCAGCAGGTGGTGGCATACTTGGACTGCACCCTGCCACCCCACATTGAAGATTCCCTTGACTATTGGGCAGCCAAACTTAATTTGTGGCCACAACTGGCCGAGTTTGCCCTGGACAAGCTTTTCTGCCTTGATGGTAGTGTGGAATCAGAGCAGGTGTTTAGTGTGGCAGGGGCCATAGTTTCCCCAAGGAGAAACTGACCTTTGTGAAGATTAATCAGGCGTAGATCAGCCAGGATTTCCACACACCAGTACCTGATGCACCAGACTAGATTATCCATTGTGCCACACCCAATCTTTGTCAAAAGAGACCTGTTTCTTCTGACTACTTGCTTCAGCTACTATTCTGATGCTGCCACCCATCTGATGCCACACACTTGCTGCTAGGTGCATCTTCTGCCACCAAACATATTGTGCTGGTACTGGCTAGGCTTTTGCCCCCCCCCACCTCCACACTCACTGGGCCACTCTGTGGTCTCCTCATGCTGCTGACACCTCACCACTCTGTGGTCTCCTCATGCTGCTGACACCTCACTAACTCTGTGGTCTCCTAATGCTACTGCCATCTCACAACTCTGTGGTCTCATGCTACTGCCAGCTCACTACTATGTCACTGGGACACTGTGGTCTCAGCATGCTGCTGCCAGCTTACCACTCTGTCATTGGGCTACTATGTGGTCTCGTCATGCTGCTGCCACCTTACCACTATGTGCTCTCCTCATGCTGCTGACAACTCACCACTCTGTGGTCTCCTCATGCTGCTGCCAACTGAACAATCTATGAAATCCTCATGCTGCTGCCACTTACTACTCTGTCACTGGACCACTCTGTGCACTCTTCATGCTGCTGCCACCTCACCACTCTGTAGTCTCCTCATGATGCTGCCAACTGAACAATCTATGGAATCCTCATGCTGCTGCCAACTTACTACTCTGTCACTGGGCCACTCTGTGAACTCTTCATGCTGCTGCCACCTCACCACTCTCTGGACTCCACATGCTGCTGACACCTCACCACTCTGTGGTCTCCTCATGCTGCTGACACCTCACCGCTCTGTGGTCTCCTAATGCTACTGCCACCTCACAACTCTGTGGTCTCATGCTACTGCCAGCTCACTACTATGTCACTGGGACACTGTGGTCTCAGCATGCTGCTGCCAGCTTACCGCTCTGTCATTGGGCTACTATGTGGTCTCGTCATGCTTCTGCCACCTTACCACTATGTGCTCTCCTCATGCTGCTGACAACTCACCACTCTGTGGTCTCCTCATGTTGCTGCCAACTGAAAAATCTATGAAACCCTTATGCTGCTGCCATCTTACTACTCTGTCACTGGACCACTCTGTGCACTCTTCATGCTGCTGCCACCTCACCACTCTGTAGTCTCCTCATGATGTTGCCAACTGAACAATCTATGGAATCCTCATGCTGCTGCCAACTTACTACCCTGTCACTGGGCCACTCTGTGGACTCCTCATGCTGTTGCCACCTCACCACTCTGTGGACTCCTCACACTGCTGCCACCTCACTACTCTGTGACTGGGCTACTTTGTGGACTCCTCATGCTGTTGCCACCCTCCCGACTCTATGATGGGGCCGCTATTTTTCCTTTTTGGTATTGTTGACATAAGTATTTATTTTACCCTTCTTCTAATCTGTTAGGGACAGAAAAATGAGACACACAACGGATTCTGTCTTTGAAACAGCTGTAAGGCCTATATCGCATGGTCTCTATTTTGCCTCAGGATTGGGTTAAAAACATATAAGACATTCAAATATTCCATTAACTTGTCAACCTCTGTTTTGGATCCACTTCTGTTTTTTTTTTGTTTTTTTTGGCCTTAGTACTACTTATGGATAACTGACCAAATCCTGGCCATGTGAAGGAGGATGCACAAAAGACAGGGTCCATTTTTTGGGGGTTGTTCTTCTGATGGATCAGAAGAAGGGAAAAATAATCCGTGGCATCAACACAAAGTTACTGCTGACACCCTCTCCATTCTGTCCCCCTACACTACTTGTATCAGTGTTTAACAGAACAGGTTCTGCCGAAATCTTTGGAATCATCTTATGAAGGTATAAAGGGAGTGCACTCTTTCACTCTATAGTATAATTTTGAGCCGCTGCACGGTTCTTCAAACCTGGAGCTAACATTGATCTGTAAGGCTGGGTTCACACTTGAGCTATTTGGTCAGTTTTGGCCCCATAACTGACCAAATAGAGTGAAGTGAAGTAAAGTGTGCAGTGATTCTAAGAGTGATGCCTGTCATCTGCATGTCATATTGACTCAAAGTACTGTTTCACTACAACAGTAGACTCCCTATGCATTTTTCTGCAATGCTAAGTGTTCTACTTCAATATACAGGCTCTTTGCAACCGGGAAATAGCTGTTATTTAATGCAATTTTTCACAAATAAATTTGGATCTAATCTTTTTGGGAAATTCACTGAACTGTCCTAATCGAATTTTTTTAAAAAATGCTCATCTTTAATCGCAATAAGTTTTATTTGTGTGTCAGAAGTGTAATAGTTGAAGTCAGTTTTGCAGTAGTCTGCGTTCGAGTACTTTGCATAAAATTTATAAAAAATTGCACATTGTGATTTGCGTTAGATGAGGGAGAAAAAAATATCAAAAGAAAAAAATCTAAAAATCTCTCCTGTGATTTAAATCTCGACATCTACATGCATTGACTTAAATTGTGTTTCAGGACGGATCCGTCAATCACTGCATGTTCTATATCTGCTTTTTCACACAACGCAGGCCCCATAGAAATGAATGGGGCTGCATGAAAATCGCAAGCATCCGCAAGCAAGTGAGATGAGAGGTGAGCAACCGCAGACCCCATTTACCTTATTATTTTCCATAATAACATGGTTAGAATGGAAAATAATAGCATTCTTAGGACAGAATGCTTACTAAAATGTCCATTGTGGGGTTAAAAATAAAAAAAAATTAACTCACCTCATCTACTTGATCGCGCAGCCAGGCTCGTCTTCTTTCTTCTTCTTGCAGGACCTGGCTTGAAAAGGACCTTCGGTGAGGTCATCGTGCTCACCACAATGGACATTTTAGTAAGCATTCTATCTAAAGAATGTTATGATTTTCCATTCTAAAATAATAAAATCTACAGAATACCAAACCCAAACCCGAACTTCAATGAAGAAGACTAGGTTCAGGTCTGGGTACCAACATTCCGATTTTTCTCACGCAAAATGAATTAAAATGCCCTTGCATCCTATCCGGCCCTCACACGCAATGCCCGTGTGAAAGAGGCCCTATCCAGACTGTTCTCAAATGATTCCTCTCCGTCTGCACCACCAATTACCATTCTGTGGGAATCCAATTTTGCAGGGCTCATTACTAACAAAGATCTATTGGAAGAGATAAGGGCTGCTTCTGATCCAGATCATATACACCTTATGTTTCAAAATAAAGTATGCACTCATAAACATTGCATTTATGTGCCAGAGAATGAGTGTGCAACTATGAGTATTAAAATGAATGCATAAGTCTAAGCGAGCAGGTTACAAGGGCATTCAGAAGACAAAAGATCTTCTATCATGCTTCTTTTGGTGGCCTTATTATCAAGAGGATGTGAAGGAATATGTTTCTTCTTGTAACACCTTTGCCATGAATAAAACTCCTCAATTTCAAGGTTATTGGACAAGTAAATGCAGTAGCTTTTTGTCTAAAAATTCCCAAGACAATGAGTGTACATCATGTATCGCTTGTGAAACCTGTTGTTCCAAATCTATTTCCGGGATGTAACCGGACTCCCCTCCATCCAGTTGAAGTGGATGGACAAAAACATTGTACTGTTGAAAAAATAATGGACTGTAGAATTTTCGGAAATTGACTACTAAATTGGCAAGGGCATGGCCCCGAGGGCAATTAATGGGAACCTGTGAACAGTATCAATGCTCCTCAACTGCTTAAGAAATTTCAACAGAGATATCCAGAAAAACTGAGCCAAGCATCATCTAGAGGTCGCTGCTTATGGAGGGAATAATGTCAGAATCCTGATGTATTTTTGCAATTTACTACTAGTGCCCGCTGTTTCACTCACTCTGAACTATTGCGTTGTACTTCTATCCTTCACCACTGGAGGCTGCTGTGTTTGTCCTAGGATTTTCCCTTAACAAAGATGGCCGATATGTGCTGATTGAAGCCATCTTGTTTCCTGTTTGGGTCTACTCATACCCATGAGGCAATTCAATCATCGTTCGAGTATTGTGACTTGCAGTCTCCTGCCCCTCAGAACTGTCTTTCCCAGACTGTTTCTACGCTCCGTTGAATTATCACCTTGTGATCTAAACTTCAGCTGCACTACGGACTACAACACTGCAGTTCATAACTGTGCCTGGCGTATTCCATCTGGCTACCGGATCCAAGCCGTGTCTACCAGTATTGTAATATTTTTATTCATAGATTTAAAATGCTACCCTGTGTATTGTGAGACAAACGTTACACACATATATTACGATTTTTCCTGCAAAATAAAATTGAACTGTCTGCGGATGCCATGACATAGATTTTGGTCTAGTATTTAAGGTGTTTTCACTGACAGTTCAAACGTTATCTGTCCTATGTTATCTATCCTACGCAAACCATGTGCTGTACAGTTTAGAGCTTATCCCTTCCCCCACAATAAAAAAATAAAAAAACTATTTCTGCTCCAACGGGAAAACAGAAATGGTCTTGCAGGTTCACCCAGCCTCAGCTCCTCAGTTCTCGCTCCCTGGCTGAAAGAGTTTCTTGCCTTTCCTATACAATAATACAAATATGCTTCAGGTCGTTATCATACCAATAGTACTAAAATTAATGTGTGCATTTCGGTCTAAGCAGCAGTTAAAAATGGTCCCATTGACTGATAGGCTAAATGGGGTTTTGACATAGAGATTTGTGACAAAAATTAGTAACAAATTAAATTCATAATAAGCAGTGTTGAGCGAACCCGAACTGCAAAGCTCTGGTCCGTACCGAACTTTGCGAGTTCGGGGACCCGGACCTGAACCCGAATTTTGCAACAAAAAATCAGGTTAAAGTTCAGGCATTTAAAAAAGAGGTTGTTGAAAGGCTGCAGTTAAGGCAATCAACAAGCTTATAAGCTGAGGGCACTTCGAAGCCATCACAGACGTGCATAGTAATTGCATGGCTGTGATTGCCCGGTTCATCATGTGACCCAGCCTCTATACAAGCTGGATCACGAGTAGCACCGCCAATCACCTCTGAGTAGTGCAGGGACAGGAAGCGGCAGCTGAAGTGAGTGTTAGGAATTTCATCTGGATATTTATTCTGTGGGTGACCTATAGTAATTTTTTGTGGGTGCAGTACCTGCAAACCTGACACAGAAATATATTAATTACTCTGGCTGTTAATTCTGTGGTTAACCTTTAGTGATTTTTCTTTTTGCTTTGTGTGTGTATTATACCCCATCTTTGTAACTCTGACACAAAAATATAATAGTTACTCTGTCTGTTAGGTCAGTGGGTGACATAGACCTATTTTAGGTGTGAGGTACACCTGCACTGCATCCAAGAGAGAAAAGAGAAACCACTAGCACTTGCTGTCAGTGGGAACGTGTTGGGCCAGACTAAAGCATTAAAGCATACACACCAAATAAATCAATGCCCCCCCACCACCACCACAAATGAGTGACTAACAGTTGCAATATAATACAAACTTTATTATTTTATTCAAAACTGTGAACATAAAATCAAGCACAGCAGCGGCACACATATAGAAAAAGGAAGGACACCGTGAAGTAACCAGTTATAAAACTATTGGGCTTAATCCATCATAGTAAACATCCTAATCTAGCATAAGACCCCATAATTACACAGAACTACATATAAAGTGCATAGTGCTAACTCAAAGTCAGTATAAGGCCCCATTCACACGTCCACAATTCAGTTCCGCATTTTGCGGAACAGAATTGCGGACCCATTAATTTCAATGGGGACAGACGATGTCCGGCCCGGGTCCGCAATTGAGGATCCGCACTTCCAGGTCCGCAATCGCGTTCCCGAAAAAAAATAGAACATGTCCTATTCTTGTCCACAATTGCGGACAAGAAAAGGCATTTTCTATATAGTGCAAAACACACACGGACGTGTGATTGGACCGTAAGTAGTATAAGTCAAAAATGATAAAACATAAGAGCAACAAGATATAAGTATAGGGATAAATCACATGGTATTAAGATAAAACATAACCCAAAGAGATTGTAAATACAGACCAACGCGCCTCCAACCCTGACATATGTTTCACTACACAGCTTATGTTCTGTCATTGTTTGACCTATACTACTTATATTGACCTTGAGTTAGCACTATGCACTTTATATGTAGTTCATGTAGTTCTGTGTAATTATGGGGTCTTCTGATAGATTGGGAGGTTTACTATGATGGATTAAGCACATGGTGTCCTTCCTTTTTCTATATGTATGCCGCTGTTAAGATTGATTTGATGCTCACAATTTTGTATAAAATAATAAAGTTTGTATTATATTGCAACTATTAGTCTCTCTTTTGTGGGGGGACATTGATTTATTTGGTGTGTAGGGAAATTAATATAGTTCATATGTCTTTTAGTTCAGTGGGTGACATACACACATTTTCGGTGTGAGGTACACCTGGACTGCATACATGACAGGGAAATTAATATAGTTAATCCGTCTGTTAGATTGGTGGGTGGCGGTGATCATAGACAAAAGCAGCCACCTGTCCACAGCCAACTTGGACAAGCTCACATTCATTAAAAAGAACCAGGCATGGATCCCACAGGACTTGTCCGTACCTTGTGCTGAGTAGAAAAGTATACCGGCTGCATCCAGCCATTGTTATACTCCAGCACACTTTCTCTTTCCGTTCTCTTTTCCATTTCCCAATGTTTTGAGACGTTCCCAAATTTATAAATATAAAATAAAATAAAGAAATAAAAAAATAAAAAATAAACAACAAAAACAGTGTTCGCTACTTCTTCCTTCGTCGCTTCCAACTACTCCGCCACGTCTACCGCTTCTCAACCCACCACCTCCACTTTGATCTCCGCCTCCTAGTTCAAGATTATTATTATATATTTTTTTTCAATTCTATGTTATTTCAAGTAAATTTCCTATCCACATTTGTTTGCAGGGTAATTGTCCTGCTCTTACCCTCATATTGCTGCCTTTTGTAGCCCTCTAGGCCATACTACGACGATTTTACAGCCATTTTAGAGCACCAAAGTTCAGGTCCCTATTGACTTCAGTGGGGTTCAGGTTCTGGTATGAGTTTGGGTCAAGTTCGGGTCCCGAACCCTAAATTTGACCCGAGGTTCGGCAAACCCGAACATACATGGGCCCGCATGTCCCTAGTAACAAGCACAAGAAACAGGTGAGGTTGACACAAGTGACAAGCTAACATATGTAAATGATTATGTAGCCAATCGCACATGGGAGCCAGATGAAGGGTGGGTATCGTCGTGATCAGGGGTGAGGGTAGATGCATGCCTGTGAGATATCAGGATGAGCGGGAGATCTGCAGCCTAACACAGCAGGGGTATACCTTCTGCTATTTGTGAGGCTACCTGTGAGCAACACACTAGCAGTGCATGGATTCATCAAAGAAGCGGAAGGCAGGCAGTTGTGGAGGAAAATGCCATACTCACCACTGTGGAAATTTTTCCCCAAGTTGCTGGAGGATGTTACTATGACGGTATGCAGGATGTGTGGACAGAAGGTGAGGCATGGCCAGGATGCTAATGTTCAACACATGGCGCATCACCATAAAGTGGCATGGAAAAACCATGCCACTCGTCAGTGTTACACACTTATGCATTAATCACTGCATCTCCCACAGTCCCGCACCCTCTCGCTAGCAGACAGATTTTGACGACATCAGCAGAAGGAAGCTGTCATTCACTCCCATCAACTTCAATGTCCTTTATTGTTCATGATGCTCTTTTTTTACTTCTTTCGACAGCAATCAATCTCCAAGGTGATTGCAAACAGGGCTGGGACAAGGTCCACCACCAACAGAGGCTGAGCTGCCCAAGTGCGCCCCCCCCCCCCCCCTCCAACTTGTGGATGACACTGCTATGGGGGATCTGTGATGAATGATACTGTTATTGGGGAATCTGTGGATGACACATATGTGTCATCCACAGATCCCCCCTCCCCATAACAGGGTCCATGTAGGAATGACCCCCAATACAAGGGGTGAGGCTGTGGGGTTGTATCTGCTTTTTTGATGACAGCGCCAGCGAGCCCGTGCAGTGACTGTATTCTACTACACCCCTCCCCACACACACTGTATATAATCTTAACTATATAACTGTAGTGATTTGCTACAGTTATATAGTTAATAAGATTATATCCAGTGAGCGAGGGATGGAGTGGTAGAATACAGTCACTGCACGAGCCTGCTGTCATTATGAAATAGCATATGTGACCCCCACCTCTTTTATTGGTGGTCATTCAGTAAATTAACCCTGTTTTGGGGAGGGGGGTGTCTGTGGGACAAATATGTGTCATCCACAGATTCTCCCCATAACAGGGTTCATTTAGTGATTGACCACCCAAATTGTGGTGACCCAATACATGGGAGTTGCATCTGCAGAGCTTTTGTATAATGCCACCCCACACTGTAGTGTCCCCCACACAGTAATGTCCGCCACACTGCCCCCCGCACAGTAATGTCCGCCACACTGCCCCCGCACAGTAATGTCCGCCACACTGCCCCCGCACAGTAATGTCTGCCACACTGCCCCCACACAGTAATGTCCGCCACACGCCCCCACACAGTAATGTCCGCCACACTGCCCCCACACAGTAATGTCCGCCACACTGCCCCCACACAGTAATGTCCGCCACACTGCCCCCCACACAGTAATGTCAGCCACACTGCCCCCCACACAGTAATGTCCGCCACACTGCCCCCCACACAGTAATGTCCCCACACTGCCCCCCACACAGTAATGTCCGCCACCTGCCCCCACAGTAGTGTCCCACACCCCCTCAACCACACAGCAGTGCCCCACATAGTAATTTGTCATGCCCCCCTCTTGTCATTCTCCCCCTCTTGTCATAATCCCTCTTCTTGTCATGCTTTTTCTGCCCCGTCATTCTCCCCCATCTTTTCATGCTCTTTTCACCCCCCATGTTGTCATGCTCTTTCTGCCCCCCATGTTGTCACAGACTTAATGAAAGGGGCCCGGCATTTCACTGTACTTAATGCCGGGCCCCATCAGAGCGCTCCTCTCACCTCCATTATGGTCACTTCTCCAGGCTTCAGGATCAGGCCCCAGCACTGCCTCACATTAAGCAGGTGGGCGGAGCCTAATTGAGGTCCGTTAGGCTCCGCCCATCTGCTTACTCTGTTTCTAGTTAGAGCCAGAGGCAGCGGGGCCTGATGCTGGGGGCCTGAAGCAGCATAATGGAGGTGAGAGGAGCGCTCTGACAGGGCCTGGCTCAGGGAATGACAAGAGGGAGCGCTGAGCGGTTCCCCCCTGTCAGTCCCTCTCCCTCTCGCCTGCCCCTGCCTGCGCCCTGAGGCTGGAGCGCCCTGAGGCTGGAGCCTCCCCAGCCTCTGTGTCGGCCCGGCCCTGGTCCTACCACTAGACTACCTATGGTGTGTGAACAAGGTCTGAACAGGTATTAAGCAGCCTACAGCCCCTTCCCACTCACCTGCATTGCAGGACCAACAATGCAATGGGGAACAAATGAGGCCGCAAGCTACACCTACAACAGACCATGTGACACCGGCTTCCAGGTGCAACAGAATGTTTACCAGCCATATGCAATGGCACATTCAATACATATAAAACAAGAATCACAGAAATAAGCGTGGCCTAAATGGGTGGGACTGCTCCAAGCGGCAAACACTGTGGCGTGTTTCTAACTGGGGGCAGTTCCTCCGCATGTGGTTACGCAGCGACGGCTATCCCCAGCAAAAATTGCATACAATGGAGGATACCGGCGCGAACCACAAGCACCACACAAACATCCTACACAAAATAAAACATGTGCGGATGAAAATATATAAAGACATAACTCACAGAAAAAAGATGCACCACATGGATAAGCACCTGACAACACTGGCTAATCCCTCACTCTGGTGTTAAAAGCTGAGAGATTCGCCAATATTTCCAATCAGGAACATATCGGAGCCCTTTAGGCACCACTACACGGTATCTCAGCATGACATGGGGTCCTACCACTAGACTACCTATGGTGTGTGAACAAGGTCTGAACAGGTATTAAGCAGCCTACAGCCCCCTCCCACTCACCTGCATTGCAGGACCAACAATGCAATGGGGAACAAATGAGGCCGCAAGCTACACCTACAACAGTGCAGGTGAGTGGGATGGGGCTGTAGGCTGCTGATACCTGTTCAGACCTTGTTCACCCACCATAGGTAGTCTAGTGGTAGGACCCCATGTCATGCCGAGATACCGTATGTGCTAAAGGCTCCCGATATGTTCCTGATTGGAAATATTGGCGAATCTCTCAGCTTTTAACACCAGAGTGAGGGATTAGCCAGTGTTGTCAGGTGCTTATCCATGTGGTGCATCTTTTTTCTGTGAGTTAAGGGCAAAACAAGCCCAAACCAGCATCCTCCAGTAGAAAGGAGCAGAAGCGCAGTGCCATTTCTAACAGGGTAAAATAGCAGTCTTTAGTAGTCAACTAGTGAAAGACCACAAATTACTGACAGTGTTTTATGGTGGGGCAAGGGGCCACAGACTCCTATGCTTCACTGCAATATTAAACTGTATCTTCATCCTGAGGATTTGGAATGTGCACAAATTACAACTATTTGTCTTGACAACGCCCTTGGCAGTGCTATATATGTGTACACTGTGATGAGCTTTGTGTGTAGAAAGCATACATTAAATAGAAGGGTAAAATGTAACCTTTGTTTTTCAGTCAGCATGCTTAGTTTCAAAAAAATTATTCTCCAATGTTTCGCCCAAAAACCTTGAAATTAAGAACCTCGACCAAAGTTTCCATCGCACAATACCAGCAGTCTTCAAGAGCAAAAAAATGGTCTGTCAGATTGGAATCGTCAGCCTCCTCTCAGCTCTTGCAGCATTAGCAACTCTATGCTTCATATGTTAGACCACCTATACGAGCAGAGGAAGGAGGTCAACGATTTCTTAATGCTGACAGACAGGTCTACTCCTCAGTGTTACTTCCACGTTAATCACTGGCAGCTTTTGCATGACACGTGCAGTTTGCTCAGGCCCTTTGAGGAGGCCACTTTATTCATCTCATTGTTCTGCCTACTGAGAAATAATGTTGTTCCACTCCATCACTCTCTGGAGGGGATGCTGACAAATCTGACTGGCAAGGAGACAGAAGATGTGGTACCTACATCTCATGGCCACCTAAAACCCGAGGAGAATGAATTGGCAGAGGAGGAAGAAAACATAAACGCCCAGGAATTTTATACACAACTAGATGGTTTATCTGCCCAAGCAACACTAGAGGAGCTAGAGGGCGAAGACGGGTGATAAAGACGACGCAGATGACCCAAACAGACCTTGGCAGTAGGAGATGGAGGCATGAAGGGCCTCCGATTCCCTTGCGCAAATGGCCAGATGCATGCTGTCATGTTTATTTAGTGACAGCCACATTGCAATGATTCGGCAGAGGGATGAATATTGGTTGTCCACATTGTTAGACTCTCACTACAGGTCAAAAATTAGGACATTTTTTAGACCTTTTGGGAGCGACGCAAAAATACTATGCCTACATGCACCTGCTTCAGGAAGATCTGACTGGAGAAGCACCAGCTCCATATGCAGCAACTTCAGCCTGGAGCCTCTGATAAGCCATTTTCTTCAGCAACCTACTGAAGAAACCGTCTCCCAGCATGAGCATGAATGTAGCAGAACCTCAACCATTAGGTAGTGGCATACTAGAACCCTGTCACCCCTAATCCAAGATCCCCTAGACTACTTAGCATGCAAACTTAAATTCTTACATTCAAATTGCTTCCAGTGGCATAATTTTCATACAATAATACTCAGAATGCTTCCACCAAACAAACACCATTTTTTGCCAATTTGTGTTATCATCCGAGTATCCTTCCTAATTTTCCCAGAGACACTCCCATTCCTGCAGTTAATGGCAGAATTGGAGACAGAATCTGGAGATGTTCAGGGACGCATTAAAGATTGCCCAGAAGAGATATAAGGAAATAAATCCCGCAGACCTTCTCCAACTTTTTAGGTGGGAGATGAGGTATGGCTTTCTACAAACAATTTTAAACTTCATGCACCTTTAGCAAAACTTGGTCAAACATTTTTTGGGGATTTCAAGGTTATAGGACAAGTAAAGGCAGTAGCTTTTTGTCTAAAACTTCCCAATACAATGAGTGTACATCATGTGCTCCATGTATCGCTTGTGAAACCTGTTGTTCTAAATTTATTTCCGGGATGTAACCTGACTCCCCTCGATCCAGTTGAATTGGATGGACAAAAACATTACACTGTTGAAAAAATACTGGACTGTAGAATTTTCAGAAATTGACTACAATACCTAATAAAATGGCAAGGGCATGGCGCCGAGAGCAATTCATAGGAACCTATGAACAATATCAATGCTCCCAAACTGCTTAAAGAATTTCACCAAAGATATCCAGAAAAACCGAGCCAAGCATCATCTAGAGGTCGCTGCTTATGGAGTGAATAATGTCAGAATCCTGATGTATTTTTGTAATTTACTACCAGTGCCCGCTGTTTCACTCACTCTGAACTATTGCGTTGTACTTCTATCCTTCACCACTGGAGGCTGCTGTGTTTGTCCTAGTATTTGCAATTAACAAAGATGGCCGATGTGTGCTATTGAAGCCATCTTGTTTCCTGTTTGGGCCTACTCATACCCAGGCAATTCAATTATTGTTCGAGTATTGTGACTTGCAGTCTCCTCCTCCTCAGAACTGTCTTTACTAGACTGTTTCTATGCTCCGTTAAATTATCACCTTGTAATCTAAACTTCAGATGCACTACGGACTACAACACTACAGTTCATAACTGTGCCGGGTTTATTCCATCTGGCTACCGGATCCAAGCCGTGTCTACTGGTGTGTAGGGAAATAATATAGTTAATCTGTCTTTTAGTTCGGTGGGTGACATATACACATTTTTTGTGTGAGGTACACCTGCACTGCATACATGACAGGGAAATTAATATAGCTAATCCGTCTGTTAGATTGGTGGGTGGGGGTGATTACAGACAAGCGCAGTCACCTGTCCACAGCCAACTTGGACAAGCTCACATTCATTAAAAAGAACCAGGCATTGATCCCACAGGACTTGTCCGTACCTTGTGCTGAGAAGACAAGCATACCGGCTGCACCCAGCCATTGTTATACTCAAGCACACTTTCTCTTTCTGTTCTCTTTTCCATTTCCCAATGTTTTGGGGCATTCCCAAATTTATAAAAAAATCAAATAAAAAATAAATAAAAAAACAACAAAAACAGTGTTTGCTACCTCCTCCTTCGCCACACTTCCACCTACAAAGCCACGTCCACCGCCTTCTCAACCCCCCTACTCCACTTTGACCTCCGCCTCCTAGTTCAAGATTGTTATTTTTAATTTTTTTCAATTCTATGATATTTTAAGTCAATTCCATTTCCACATTTGTTTGCAGGGCAATTGTCCAGCTATTACCCCCATTTTGCCTCCTTTTGTAGCCCTGTAGGCCTTACTACGATGATTTTACAGCACATTTTAGTGCACCAAAGTTTGGGTTGACTTCAATGGGGTTCGGGTTCGAGTTTAGGTCAAGTTCGGATCCCAAACCCTAACTTTAACCCGAGGTTCGGCGAACCCGAACATCCATGGATCTGCTCATGCCTGGTACAAGCTAACATATGTAGATGATAATGTAGCCGATCACACATGGGAACCAGATGAAGAATGAGTATCATCATGATCAGGGTTGAGCGTAGAAGCATGCCTGTGAGATAGCACGGTGAGAAGAATATCTGCGGTCTAACACAGCATTGGTATACTTTCTGCTATTTGTGAGGCTACCTGTGAGCAACACACTAGCAGTGCATTGATTCATCAAAGAAGCGGCACCCAGGCAGTGGTGGAGGGAAATGCCATACTCACCAGTGCGGGAATTTTTCACCAAGTTGCTGGGGGATGTTAGTATGGCAGGATGTGTGGACAGAAGGTGGGGCATGGCAAGAATGCTAATGTTCAACACATGGAGCATCACCATAAAGTGGCATGGGAAAACCATGCCACTCATTCAGTGTTACACACTTGTGCATCAATCGCTGCATCGCCAACCACCCCGCACCCCCTCGCTAGCAGACAGATTTTGATGACATCAGCAGAAGGAAGCTGTCATTCACTCCCATCAACTTCAATGTCCTCTATTGCTCATGATGCTCTTTCTTACTTGTTTTGACAGCAATCGATCACAAAGGTGATTGCAAAAAGATAACAGCATGCATGCACTCATTCAATGGTTCAGAAGCTGAAAGTACACCTTGACAAGTTGCTGCTACTAAAATCCGTATCTTTCCATTAGTTGAATCTGAACATTTCAGAGAACTGAATTCCTGTAGCCCACCCATGGTGGAGAGTCCCAAGCCAACAGTACTTTTCCATAAATATAGGTACTATCCCTGCACACATAAGTTAAGCAGAAGGTCGGCCAGTCCTTGAGCTTCTTGGTGTCAGGTAGAGTACACGCTAGTGCTGCTTTCACTGTGATGTAGATCACAGACATTTTCCAGCAAATGGCTTGAGTTGACTGTACCCTTAAGTAGGTGGCCGTAATTATATAATTGCACAGCAAACCCCATTGATGCAACCTCAAATAGGTCTCAGGCCCCTTGATGTGTGGCCTATAAGAGTACTTATGATACTGGTAAACACTGATGGAATCCAAGGCAGAAGGAATGAGCAAAACAAAGTAAGGGACAAATGGTAGTAACAAAAGGAAGTCACAATAATCAAGCAATGGTTGGAGAAACAGCATGGACTGAAATTGGCCCAAACAAGAAACAAGATGGTTCCCTCTTCATAGAACCAGTGCCATCGTGAGTAAGGGCAAAAAAGCCCAAACTAGCATCCTTCAGTGGAAAGGAGCAGAAGTGCAGTGCCATTTCTAACAGGGTAAAATAGCAGTCTTTAGTGGTCATCTAGTGAAAGACCACAAATTACTGACAGTGTTTTATGGTGGAGCAAGGGGCCACATACTATTATGCTTCACTGCAATATTAAACTGTATCTTCATCCTGAGGATTTGGAATGTGCACAAATCACGACTATTTAGCTTGACAACGCCCTTGGCAGTGCTTTATATATGTACACTTTGATGAGCTTTGTGTGTAGAAAGCATACATTAAAGAGAAGGTGTAAAATGTAACCTTTGTTTTTCAGTCAGCATGTTTAGTTTCTAAAAAATTATCCTCCAATGTTTCGCCCAAAAACCTTTAAATTAAGAACCTCGACCAAAGTTTCTATCGCACAATACCAGCTGAAAAATTGTCTGCAAGATTGGAATCGTCAGCCTACTCTCAGCTCTTGCAGCATTAGTAACTCTATGCTCCATATGTTAGACCACCTATACGAGCAGAGGAAGAAGGTCCACAATTTCTTAATGCTGCAGACAGACAGGTCTACTCCTCAGTGTTTCTTTCACTTTAGTTAGTGGCATGACAAGTGCTGTTTGCTCAGGCGCTTTGAGGAGGCCACTTTATTTCTCAGTCGGAATAACTGTGAAATTAATGATGTTGTTCCACTCAATCACGTCCTGGAGGGGAGGCTGACAAATCTGACTGACAAGGGGACAGAAGATGTGGTGCCTACATCTCATGGTCACCTAAAACATGAGGAGGATGAATTGGCAGAGGAGGAGGAGAATATAAATGCCCAGGAATTTTATACACAACTAGATGGTTTACCTGCCCAAGCAACACTAGAGGGGCATGAAGAGCATAAGAAGCTGGACGGCGAAGATAGGTGATAAAGACGACGCAGACGACCCCAACAGAACTTCGCAGAAGAAGATGGAGGCAATGAGGTCCTCTGATTACCTTGCGCAAATGGCCAGCTGCATGCTGTCTAGGGTTAAGCGGACACCTGGAAGTTCGGGTTTGCCGGGTTTGGCCGAACTTCGTTGCAAAGTTCGAGATCGGGACTCGAACTTGACCCTGAACTCTATTGAAGTCAATGGGGACCCGAACTTTGGAGCACTAAAATGGCTGTAAAAAATTAATGGAAAGGGCTAGAGGGCTGCAAAAGGAAGCAAAATTGGGGTAAATTGGAGTCAGGACAATTGCCCGGCAAATAAATGTGGATAGGGAAATTAATTAAAATAACACATACAGATACATAAAATTCAAAAATAATTATATTGAACTAGGAGGAGGAGGTTCATATGGAGTAGGAGATTGTGAAGGCAGTGGACATGGCGGTGTATGTGGAAGCGGTGGTGGAGGAGGTAGCCGCCAACACTTTTTTTGTTGTTGGTTTTATATTATCTTTATTTTTTTTCTATTTTTTTAAAAATTGTGAGAAATTGCGCTGGAGTAAAACAATGGCTAGGTGAGGCTGGTATACATGTGTATTCTGCACAAGGCATGGACAAGTCCTGTGGGATCCATGTCTGGTTTATTTTAATGAACGTGAGTTTGTCCACATTGGCTGTGGACAGGTGGCTGCGCTTGTCTGTGATTATCGCACACCACCAGGCCAGGCTTGAGGTTCTGTGGCACCAACCACTCATTGGTCTGTTGTTCTGTGCCCATCCACAGCTCCTGTGCAGTGTGGGGTTTTTCCCCAAACAGATGAGTTTCAAAACAGCCAGCTGTCATTTCCCCCTGGCTGTGCTGAAGTTGGTGGTGAAGGTGTTACGCTGAACCGATGAGGAGGTGGTAGAGGAGGAAGTGGAGTAGAAGTAGGAGGCAACAGAAGGCAAAGAGAAATGCCCTGCAATCCTCGGTGGCAGAAGGACATGCGCCAATCTGCTATCCGCCTCAGGCCCAGCCTCCACTGCATTTACCCAGTGTGCTGTCAGGGAGATATAATGTCCTTGCCCGTGCTTACTGGTCCACTTATCGGTGGTCACGTGGACCTTGCCGCAGATGGTGTTGCGCAGTGCACACCTGATTTTGTCCGCCATTTGGTTGTGCAGGGAAGGGATGGCTCGCTTGGAAAAGTAGTGGCGGCTGGGAACCACGTACTGTGGGACAGCTACTGCCATAAGGTTTTTAAAAGTCTCCGTCTCCACCAGATGGAATGACAGCATTTCAAAGGCCAGGAATTTTTAAATGCTTGCATTCAGGGCCAGGGATCGATGATGGGTAGGGGGATACTTCTTTTTCTCTACAGAGAGATGGACATCTGAACGCTATCATGGGACATTGTGGAGATGCTTGGTGACGGATGTGATGGCATTGTTGCCAAATCCTCTGATTGCGAGGTGGCAGGTGCCACTGTCACTTTAGAGGTGGAAGAAGAGGCCGAGACTGCAGGAGAAGAGGGAGCAGGAGGAGCCTGAGACCTTTCTTGGTTTTTGAGGTGTTTACTCCACTGCAGCTCGTGCTTTTCATTTAGATGCCTGGTCATGCAGGTTGTGCTCAGGTTTGGAACGTTTATGCCTCGCTTCAGACTCTGATTGCACAGCGTGTAAGCCACTCATGTTTTGTCATCAGCACATTGTGTGAAGAACTGCCATGCTAGGGAACTCCTTGGAGTTGGCTTTGGTGTGCTCGGTCCCTGTGTGCGGTGGGCAGAAGCAGGCGTACTGTCTAGGGTACAGCCGCTCTGCTTTTGCAGCCTGCTCCCTTTTTGCTGTGCTGGTGGCTGTGTGCGACCACCACCTTTTCCTTCGAACTGCACACATCACTCACATGACCTTGATTCCATGTGAGATCTAGGATCTCATCATCCTTCATATCATCTGTCACCTACTCTTCACCCCTGATCTCCTTGTCGGTCTTCACACTGCAGAAAGCCCCAGCAGTTGGCACCTGTGTTTAGTCATCATCATAGACATGCTGCGGTGGTCTTCCCATGTCCATCATCCTGAAACATAAGTGTTTGGGCATCAGTGAACTCAATCCCTTCCACTTCTCGGGCAGGGCTATGTGGATGGCCCATGGAAACCTTGCCAGCAGAGTCATCAAACAGCATAAGAGACTGCTGCATAACTTGGGGCTCAGAGTGCCTGCCTGATTTGCAAGGGGCTGAGGTGAAAGACAGATTCCCATGGTATACAGGTGACAACTCTTAGCTTTTAGCAGGGGACTGGGTGAGAGACAAGGTGAAGGAACCGGAGGCACTGTCAGCCACCCAATCTACTATTGCCTATACTTTTTCTGGCCTCACCATTCGTAGAGCGCCATTCGGGTATACAAAATAATGCTGAAGTTCTGTCGCCTACGCACACCTGAGGAAGGTGTTTCATTTGGGCCTGTAGCTGGCACAGATCGACCACATCCTCTTCCTGCAACAGTAGCTCCACCAACACCAACAGCACCACGACCAGGGCCACGTCCCTTACTTGAAGCTCTCCTCATTCTTTGCGGTCACCCACCGAACTAACAGACGGAGTTACTAAATTTCTTTCCCTGTCGGGTATGCAGTGCAGGGGTACTTAAAAGAAAAAATAGGTTTATGTCACACAGCAATGTAACAGATGAATTTGCTAAATATATTTTCTGTCAGGTATGCAGTGCAGGGGCACTACTCAACAAAAAATGGGTATAGTTAACCCAACAATCTAACCAATGAATTTAAGAAATTTATTTCACTTTCTGGTATGCAGTGCAGGGGTACTTCACAGCAAGAAATGGGTTTATGTCACACAACATTGTAACAGACAAATTTACTAAATATATTTTCCTGTAAGGTATGCAGTGCAGGTGTTCTCTAGGGGAGGAAACTGGAACAAGTCACAATACTCAAGCAATGCTTGGAGAAACAGCATGGACTGAAATAGGCCCAAACAAGAAACAAGATGGTTCCCACTTCACAGAACCGGTGCCATCGTGAGTACGGGCAAAACAAGCCCAAACCAGCATCCTTCAGTGGAAAGGAGCAGAAGCGCAGTGCCATTTCTAACAGGGTAAAATAGCAGTCTTTAGTGGTCAACTAGTGAAAGAACACAATTTACTGACAGTGTTTTATGGCGGGGAAAGGGGCCATAGACTCCTGTGCTTCACTGCAATATTCAACTGTATATCCATCCTGAGGAATTGGAATGTGCACCAATCACAATCATTTGTCTTGACAACGCCCTTGGCAGTGCTCTATATGTGTACATTGTGATGAGCATTGTGTATATAAAGCATCCAGGACAGAGAATCGTACACTGTAAACAGCAGTCTTCAAGAGCTGAAATATGGTCTTCCAGAATGGAATCGTCAGCCTCCTCTCAGCTCTTGCAGCATTAAGTAAGTTTTCAGAAAAATGTAAAAAAAAATTTTTTTTTTTTTAAAACAATTTTAAATTGAATTTGAATTTTAAACAATTTATGCAGGATATGGAATTTTAAGCTTCAGTGCAGGTAAGGGAGAGCATCAGAGAATGAAATGCTCCGATGCTAATATCAGAGGGGCTGCCTGAAGAAGATGATATTTCTGGGTTCAGAGCTGAACCCCTTTAAATGTAGACTTTCTGCAGATTATTTGAAGCTGTCAGATATAGTAACATATGGGGTCATTTATCAAACTGGTGTAAAGTAGAACTGACTTAGTTGCCCATAGCAACCAATCAGATCCCACATTTCGTTTTCCAAAGGAGCTGTCAGAAATGAAGGGTGGAATCTGATTGGTTTGTTATGGGCAACAAAGCCAATTCTTCTTTATACCTGTTTTATAAATTTCCCCCTTTGTTTATAAGGCTGAAAAATGATATCTATCCACCCAGTTCGGCCTGTTATCCTGCAAGTTGATCCAGAGGAAGGCAAAAACCCTGTGAGGTACGTAGAAGCCAATTTTCCTCATTTTAAGGGGAAAAAAATCCTTCCCGACTCCATTCAGGCAATCAGAATAACTCCCTGGATCAACGACCCCTCTCTAGTAGCTATAGCCTGTAATATTATTACGCTCCAGAAATACATCCAGGCCCCTCTTGAATTCCTTTATTGTACTCACCATCACCACCTCCTCAGGCAGAGAGTTCCATAGTCTCACTGCTCTTACCTTAAAGAATCCTCTTCTATGTTTGTGTACAAACCTTCTTTCCTCCAGACGCAGAGGATGTCCCCTCGTCACAGTCACAGTCCTGGGGATAAATAGATGATGGGAGAGATCTCTGTACTGACCCCTGATATATTTATACATAGATATTAGATCTTTTTATAAACTGATTAACCCTAATTTTTATAATCTCTCTTGGACCTGTAGTCCACCCATTCCAGTTATTACTTTAGTTGCCCTCCTCTGGACCCTCTCCAGCTCTGCTATGTCTGCCTTGTTCACAGGAGCCCAGAACTGTACACAGTACTCCATGTGTGGTCTGACTAGTGATGTGTAAAGTGGTAGGACTATGTTCTCATCACAGGTGTCTATGCCCCTTATAATGCATCCCATTATCTTATTGGCCTTGGCAGCAGCTGCCTGACGCTGGTTACTGCAGCTTAGTTTGCTGTTCACTAAAATTCGTAAGTCTTTTCCATGTCAGTGTTACCATGTTTTACCATTAAGTATGTACTGGTGACTTGCATTATTCCTATCTATATCCATAACCTTACATTTGTCAGTGTTAAACCTCATCTGCCACATCTGTGTCCAAGCCTCCAATCTATCCTTCTGTAGCAGTTTACTGTTCTGTGTATGTAGTATATATATACTGTCCTCTGCAGTAGTCCATTTATAAAAGTCCATTTATTTCAGTAATGCAGCTTAAAATTAGAATTTTGTGAAAATGTTCAAAGTTTTACACCCTAGTCAGCTTATTAATCCATAGCCCCTGAGCAACGGGGACCTGAGATTTTGACTTTGGGGTTTTCATAAACTGTAATCCACAATCATCCAAATTATAACCAATAAAGGCTTGAAATATCTCGCTTTGCATGTAATGAGTCTCATCTATTAGTTTCACCTTTTAAGTTGCATTACTGAAATAAATGAACTTTGCACAATATTCAAATTTATCGAGTTTCACCTGTACATACAGTGTACTGTCCTCTGTAGTATATACACAGCATAATGCCTTCTGTAGTATATATACAGTATACTGTATTCTGTAGTATATACACAGCATAATGCCTTCTGTAGTATATATACAGTATACTGTACTCTGTAGTATATACACAGCATAATGCCTTCTGTAGTATATATACAGTGTACTATACTCTGTAGTATATACACAGCATAATGCCTTCTGTAGTATATATACAGTATACTGTACTCTGTAGTATATACACAGCATAATGCCTTCTGTAGTATATATACAGTATACTGCCTTCTGTAGTATATACAATGTACTGTTCTTTATAGTATATATATATATACTCTAGAATTTCTGGCTCCATTTCTCACCATCCACTACAGCTTTGAACGTGAAACTACAATCATTTTATAGACAATCATCTTGGCTATCTCATATGTAAATTGGACTTGCAGCTATTTAGCATATGATTAGTTATGCAGATTATTGTTTTGTAACTGCATTGTTACTGTTTTGCTCCTAAAATTCTAAGTTTTCATTTTGCAATTCCTCCTTTGGCTATAACACTGCCTGAATCCTTCTGGGCATGCTCTTGATCAGATTTAAGCATGTCTCGACCAAAAACCTGCTTCAATCCAAATTTATTCGGGGAGAATTGCGATAAAAGATGGCTATTTCTGGGCTGCTGAGAGCCTTTATAAGAGTGTAGAATACTGTGCCTTGCAGTAACACACATAGGGAGTCTGCTGGGGTAGTGGAATAGCACTGAGTCAGTATGACATGCAGATGACAGGCGTCACTTTTAGAATCACTGCACACTTCACTGATTTGGGCAGTCATGGGGCCGAAACTGACCAAATAACTCAAGCAGGGTAGGGCCGACACAGAGGCTGGGGAGGCTCCAGCCTCAGGGCACAGGCAGGGGCCCGCCAGAGGGAGAGGGACTGACAGGGGGGAACCGCTCAGCGCTCCCTCCTGTCATTCCTTGATTGTAGTGTGACCGAGCTCTGTCCGGTCCGCAGGTACAGAGAGCATCAGTCTCCTGTACCCGGCCGGACTGACAGGAAGTGCGCACACAGTTTGCACTTCAAGTCAGTCGGTCTCAGTACAGGAGACAAAAGCTCCTCCTCCTGTACCCGCGGAGGCGAAGACCATGCAGAGCTCGGCCACGCTACAGCAGAGGTAGGAGGAGAGGAGGGGAGAAGAAGGAGCATGACAACATGGGGGGGCAGAAAGCATGACAACATGGGGGGAGAAAGAGCATGACAACATGGGGGGAGAAGAAAGAGCATGACAACATGGGGGGCAGAAAGCATGACAACATGGGGGGAGAAGAAAGAGCATGACAACATGGGGGAAGAAAGAGCATGACAACATGGGGGAAGAAAGAGCATGACAACATGAAGGGGGGCATAAAGCATGACAACATGGGTGGGGGAAGAAAGAGCATGACAACATGGGGGGTATAAAGAGCATGAAAAGATGGGGGAGAATGACAGGCGGCAGAAAGAGCATGACAAGAAGAGACAATTATGACAAGAGGGGAGAGCATGACAAATTACTATGTGGGGGCACTGCTGTGTGGTTGAGGGGGTGTGGGGACATTACTGTGTGGGGGCAGTGTGGCGGACATTACTGTGTGGGGGCAGTGTGGCGGACATTACTGTGTGGGGGCAGTGTGGCGGACATTACTGTGTGGGGGCAGTGTGGCGGACATTACTGTGTGGGGGCAGTGTGGCGGACATTACTGTGTGAGGGGCAGTGTGGTGGACATTACTGTGTGGGGGCAGTGTGGCGGACATTACTGTGTGGGGGCAGTGTGGCAGACATTACTGTGTGGGGGGCAGTGTGGCGGACATTACTGTGTGAGGGGCAGTGTGGTGGACATTACTGTGTGGGGGCAGTGTGCGGACATTACTGTGTGGGGGCAGTGTGGCAGACATTACTGTGTGGGGGCAGTGTGGCGGACATTACTGTGTGGGGGGCAGTGTGGCGGACATTACTGTGTGGGGGCAGTGTGGCGGACATTACTGTGTGGGGGACACTACAGTGTGGGGTGGCATTATACAAAAGCTCTGCAGATGCAACTCCCATGTATTGGGTCACCACAATTTGGGTGGTCATTCACTTAATGAATCCTGTTATGGGGAGAATTGTAGTATATATACAGTATACTATGCTCTGTAGTATATATACAGTGTACATGTCCTCTGTAGTATATATACATTATACTGTACTCTGTAGTATATACACAGTATACTGCCTTCTGTAGTATATATACAGTGTACTATCCTCTGTAGTATATACAATGTACTGTTCTTTGTAGTATATATATATATACTCTAGAATTTCAGGCTTCATTTCTCACCATCCACTACAGCTTTGAACGTGAAACTACAATCATTTTATAGACAATCATCTTGGCTATCTCATATGTAAATTGGACTTGCAGCTATTTAGCATATGATTAGTTATGCAGATTATTGTTTTGTAACTGCATTGTTACTGTTTTGCTCCTAAAATTCTAAGTTTTCATTTTGCAATTCCACCTTTGGCTATAACACTGCCTGAATCCTTCTGGGCATGCTCTTGATCAGATTTAAGCATGTCTCGACCAAAAACCTGCTTCAATCCAAATTTATTCGGGGAGAATTGCGATAAAAGATGGCTATTTCTGGGCTGCTGAGAGCCTTTATATGGGTGTAGAATACTGTGCCTTGCAGTAACACGCTTAGGGAGTCTGCTGTGGTAGTGGAATAACACTGAGTCAGTATGACATGCAGATGACAGGCATCACTTTTAGAATCACTGCACACTTCACTGATTTGGGCAGTCATGGGGCCGAAACTGACCAAATAACTCAAGCAGGGCCGGGCCGACACAGAGGCTGGGGAGGCTCCAGCCTCAGGGCGCAGGCAGGGGCCGGCCAGAGGGAGAGGGACTGACAGGGGGGAACCGCTCAGCGCTCCCTCCTGTCATTCCCTGATTGTAGTGTGACCGAGCTCTGTCCGGTCCGCAGGTACAGAGAGCATCAGTCTCCTGTACCCGGCCGGACTGACAGGAAGTGCGCACACAGTTTGCACTTCAAGTCAGTCGGTCTCAGTACAGGAGACAAAAGCTCCTCCTCCTGTACCCGCGGAGGCGAAGACCATGCAGAGCTCGGCCACGCTACAGCAGAGGTAGGAGGAGAGGAGGGAGAAGAAGGAGCATGACAACATGGGGGGGCAGAAGCATGACAACATGGGGGGGAGAAAGAGCATGACAACATGGGGGGAGAAGAAAGAGCATGACAACATGGGGGGCAGAAAGCATGACAACATGGGGGAGAAAGAGCATGACAACATGGGGGGCAGAAAGCATGACAACATGGGGGAGAAGAAAGAGCATGACAACATGGGGGAAGAAAGAGCATGACAACATGGGGGAGAAAGAGCATGACAACATGGAGGGGGCATAAAGCATGACAACATGGGTGGGGGAAGAAAGAGCATGACAACATAGGGGGTATAAAGAGCATGAAAAGATGGGGGAGAATGACAGGCGGCAGAAAGAGCATGACAAGAAGAGACAATTATGACAAGAGGGAGAGCATGACAAATTACTATGTGGGGGCACTGCTGTGTGGTTGAGGGGGTGTGGGGGACATTACTGTGTGGGGGCAGTGTTGCGGACATTACTGTGTGGAGGGCAGTGTGGCGGACATTACTGTGTGGG
>JAKVIS010001614.1:0-31201 GCA_033119425.1 Bufotes viridis
CCCTCCACACACCACCCATGGTTCACCCTCCTCCACACACCACCCATGGTTCACCCTCCTCCACACACCACCCATGGTTCACCCCCTCCTCCACACACCACCCATGGTTCACCCCCTCCTACACACCACCCATGGTTCACCCCTCTCCTCCACACACCACCCATGGTTCCACCCCTCCTCCACACACCACCCATGGTTCACCCCCTCCTCCACACACCACCCATGGTTCACCCCCACCCTTGCAGCCATGATCTACCCCCTCCACCCTTGCAGCCATGTCTACCCCCACACACACATTTTGCAGCCATGTCTACCCCCCACACACATTTTGCAGCCATGTCTACCCCCCCACACACATTTTGCAGCCATGTCAACCCCCCACACACATTTTGCAGCCATGTCAACCCCCCCAACACACATTTTGCAGCCATGTCTACCCCCCCACACATTTTGCAGCCATGTCAACCCCCACACACATTTTGCAGCCATGTCTACTCCCCCACACACACATTTTGCAGCCATGTCAACCCCCCCACACACACATTTTGCAGCCATGTCAACCCCCCACACACATTTTGCAGCCATGTCTACCCCCCACACACATTTTGCAGCCATGTCAACCCCCCACACACATTTTGCAGCCATGTCTACCCCCCACACATTTTGCAGCCATGTCTACCCCCCACACATTTTGCAGCCATGTCTACCCACCCGCCTCCTACACACATTTTGCTGCATGTTTACCCTCCACACTTTTCCTGCCATGTTCACCCCTTCTGTTTAAGATTATAAATGTTAGATACCTCCAATAAGGAGCTCCGCTCAGTTCAGACGCCATCTCTCTGAATGAGGATGCGTCCGCTCTGCGAGAACGTGATTTCACTGTGTCACGTGACACAGTGACGTCAGAAGGTCCTTCCCGTTCATGGGATTTAGCCGTTACCATAGTATTTAGCCAACTCCCTGTGAACCGACTATATACTATATCAGTTCAGGACCTGACCACTAGGGGGCAAAAAGCTCCATACCGGTGATAGTAAATAGACAGCTCACACTGAGCCGGCTATTTACTATCACTGGGAAGGACCAGGTCCTTATGGAGTATAGTATTTAGCCAACTCCCTGTGAACTGACTATATACTATATCAGTTCAGGACCTGACCACTAGGGGGCAAAAAGCTCCATACCGGTGATAGTAAATAGACAGCTCACACTGAGCCGGCTATTTACTATCACTGGGAAGGACCAGGTCCTCACAGAGTATAGTATTTAGCCAACTCCCTGTGAACTGACTATATACTATATCAGTTCAGGACCTGACCACTAGGGGCAAAAGCTCCTTACCGGTGATAGTAAATAGACAGCTCACACTGAGTCGGCTATTTACTATCACTGGGAAGGACCACGTCCTTATGGAGTATAGTATTTAGCCAACTCCCTGTGAACTGGCTATATACTATATCAGTTCAGGACCTGACCACTAGGGGCAAAAGCTCCATACCGGTGATAGTAAATAGACAGCTCACACTGAGCCGGCTATTTACTATCACTGGGAAGGACCAGGTCCTCACAGAGTATAGTATTTAGCCAACTCCCTGTGAACTGACTATATACTATATCAGTTCAGGACCTGACCACTAGGGGCAAAAAGCTCCATACCGGTGATAGTAAATAGACAGCTCACACTGAGCCGGCTATTTACTATCACTGGGAAGGACCAGGTCCTCACAGAGTATAGTATTTAGCCAACTCCCTGTGAACTGACTATATACTATATCAGTTCAGGACCTGACCACTAGGGGCAAAAGCTCCATACCGGTGATAGTAAATAGACAGCTCACACTGAGCCGGCTATTTACTATCACTGGGAAGGACCAGGTCCTCACAGAGTATAGTATTTAGCCAACTCCCTGTGAACTGACTATATACTATATCAGTTCAGGACCTGACCACTAGGGGCAAAAGCTCCATACCGGTGATAGTAAATAGACAGCTCACACTGAGCCGGCTATTTACTATCACTGGGAAGGACCAGGTCCTTATGGAGTATAGTATTTAGCCAACTCCCTGTGAACTGACTATATACTATATCAGTTCAGGACCTGACCACTAGGGGCAAAAGCTCCATACCGGTGATAGTAAATAGACAGCTCACACTGAGCCGGCTATTTACTATCACTGGGAAGGACCAGGTCCTCACAGAGTATAGTATTTAGCCAACTCCCTGTGAACTGACTATATACTATATCAGTTCAGGACCTGACCACTAGGGGCAAAAGCTCCATACCGGTGATAGTAAATAGACAGCTCACACTGAGCCGGCTATTTACTATCACTGGGAAGGACCAGGTCCTCATGGAGTATAGTATTTAGCCAACTCCCTGTGAACTGACTATATACTATATCAGTTCAGGACCTGACCACTAGGGGCAAAAGCTCCATACCGGTGATAGTAAATAGACAGCTCACACTGAGCCGGCTATTTACTATCACTGGGAAGGACCAGGTCCTCATGGAGTATAGTATTTAGCCAACTCCCTGTGAACTGACTATATACTATATCAGTTCAGGACCTGACCACTAGGGGCAAAAAGCTCCATACCGGTGATAGTAAATAGACAGCTCACACTGAGCCGGCTATTTACTATCACTGGGAAGGACCAGGTCCTTATGGAGTATAGTATTTAGCCAACTCCCTGTGAACTGACTATATACTATATCAGTTCAGGACCTGACCACTAGGGGCAAAAAGCTCCATACCGGTGATAGTAAATAGACAGCTCACACTGAGCCGGCTATTTACTATCACTGGGAAGGACCAGGTCCTTATGGAGTATAGTATTTAGCCAACTCCCTGTGAACTGACTATATACTATATCAGTTCAGGACCTGACCACTAGGGGCAAAAGCTCCATACCGGTGATAGTAAATAGACAGCTCACACTGAGCCGGCTATTTACTATCACTGGGAAGGACCAGGTCCTCATGGAGTATAGTATTTAGCCAACTCCCTGTGAACTGACTATATACTATATCAGTTCAGGACCTGACCACTAGGGGCAAAAGCTCCATACCGGTGATAGTAAATAGACAGCTCACACTGAGCCGGCTATTTACTATCACTGGGAAGGACCAGGTCCTTATGGAGTATAGTATTTAGCCAACTCCCTGTGAACTGACTATATACTATATCAGTTCAGGACCTGACCACTAGGGGGCAAAAAGCTCCATACCGGTGATAGTAAATAGACAGCTCACACTGAGCCGGCTATTTACTATCACTGGGAAGGACCAGGTCCTTATGGAGTATAGTATTTAGCCAACTCCCTGTGAACTGACTATATACTATATCAGTTCAGGACCTGACCACTAGGGGCAAAAAGCTCCATACCGGTGATAGTAAATAGACAGCTCACACTGAGCCGGCTATTTACTATCACTGGGAAGGACCAGGTCCTCACAGAGTATAGTATTTAGCCAACTCCCTGTGAACTGACTATATACTATATCAGTTCAGGACCTGACCACTAGGGGCAAAAGCTCCATACCGGTGATAGTAAATAGACAGCTCACACTGAGCCGGCTATTTACTATCACTGGGAAGGACCAGGTCCTCATGGAGTATAGTATTTAGCCAACTCCCTGTGAACTGACTATATACTATATCAGTTCAGGACCTGACCACTAGGGGCAAAAAGCTCCATACCGGTGATAGTAAATAGACAGCTCACACTGAGCCGGCTATTTACTATCACTGGGAAGGACCAGGTCCTTATGGAGTATAGTATTTAGCCAACTCCCTGTGAACTGACTATATACTATATCAGTTCAGGACCTGACCACTAGGGGGCAAAAAGCTCCATACCGGTGATAGTAAATAGACAGCTCACACTGAGCCGGCTATTTACTATCACTGGGAAGGACCAGGTCCTCACAGAGTATAGTATTTAGCCAACTCCCTGTGAACTGACTATATACTATATCAGTTCAGGACCTGACCACTAGGGGGCAAAAGCTCCATACCGGTGATAGTAAATAGACAGCTCACACTGAGCCGGCTATTTACTATCACTGGGAAGGACCAGGTCCTCATGGAGTATAGTATTTAGCCAACTCCCTGTGAACTGACTATATACTATATCAGTTCAGGACCTGACCACTAGGGGGCAAAAAGCTCCATACCGGTGATAGTAAATAGACAGCTCACACTGAGCCGGCTATTTACTATCACTGGGAAGGACCAGGTCCTTATGGAGTATAGTATTTAGCCAACTCCCTGTGAACTGACTATATACTATATCAGTTCAGGACCTGACCACTAGGGGCAAAAAGCTCCATACCGGTGATAGTAAATAGACAGCTCACACTGAGCCGGCTATTTACTATCACTGGGAAGGACCAGGTCCTCATGGAGTATAGTATTTAGCCAACTCCCTGTGAACTGACTATATACTATATCAGTTCAGGACCTGACCACTAGGGGCAAAAGCTCCATACCGGTGATAGTAAATAGACAGCTCACACTGAGCCGGCTATTTACTATCACTGGGAAGGACCAGGTCCTCATGGAGTATAGTATTTAGCCAACTCCCTGTGAACTGACTATATACTATATCAGTTCAGGACCTGACCACTAGGGGGCAAAAAGCTCCATACCGGTGATAGTAAATAGACAGCTCACACTGAGCCGGCTATTTACTATCACTGGGAAGGACCAGGTCCTCATGGAGTATAGTATTTAGCCAACTCCCTGTGAACTGACTATATACTATATCAGTTCAGGACCTGACCACTAGGGGCAAAAAGCTCCATACCGGTGATAGTAAATAGACAGCTCACACTGAGCCGGCTATTTACTATCACTGGGAAGGACCAGGTCCTTATGGAGTATAGTATTTAGCCAACTCCCTGTGAACTGACTATATACTATATCAGTTCAGGACCTGACCACTAGGGGGCAAAAAGCTCCATACCGGTGATAGTAAATAGACAGCTCACACTGAGCCGGCTATTTACTATCACTGGGAAGGACCAGGTCCTCACGGAGTATAGTATTTAGCCAACTCCCTGTGAACTGACTATATACTATATCAGTTCAGGACCTGACCACTAGGGGCAAAAAGCTCCATACCGGTGATAGTAAATAGACAGCTCACACTGAGTCGGCTATTTACTATCACTGGGAAGGACCACGTCCTCACAGAGTATAGTATTTAGCCAACTCCCTGTGAACTGACTATATACTATATCAGTTCAGGACCTGACCACTAGGGGGCAAAAAGCTCCATACCGGTGATAGTAAATAGACAGCTCACACTGAGCCGGCTATTTACTATCACTGGGAAGGACCAGGTCCTCACAGAGTATAGTATTTAGCCAACTCCCTGTGAACTGACTATATACTATATCAGTTCAGGACCTGACCACTAGGGCGCAAAAAGCTCCTTACCGGTGATAGTAAATAGACAGCTCACACTGAGTCGGCTATTTACTATCACTGGGAAGGACCAGGTCCTTATGGAGTATAGTATTTAGCCAACTCCCTGTGAACTGGCTATATACTATATCAGTTCAGGACCTGACCACTAGGGCGCAAAAAGCTCCTTACCGGTGATAGTAAATAGACAGCTCACACTGAGCCGGCTACTTACTATCACTGGGAAGGACCAGGTCCTCATGGAGTATAGTATTTAGCCAACTCCCTGTGAACTGACTATATACTATATCAGTTCAGGACCTGACCACTAGGGGGCAAAAAGCTCCATACCGGTGATAGTAAATAGACAGCTCACACTGAGCCGGCTATTTACTATCACTGGGAAGGACCAGGTCCTCACAGAGTATAGTATTTAGCCAACTCCCTGTGAACTGGCTATATACTATATCAGTTCAGGACCTGACCACTAGGGGCAAAAGCTCCATACCGGTGATAGTAAATAGACAGCTCACACTGAGCCGGCTATTTACTATCACTGGGAAGGACCAGGTCCTCATGGAGTATAGTATTTAGCCAACTCCCTGTGAACTGACTATATACTATATCAGTTCAGGACCTGACCACTAGGGGCAAAAAGCTCCATACCGGTGATAGTAAATAGACAGCTCACACTGAGCCGGCTATTTACTATCACTGGGAAGGACCAGGTCCTCACAGAGTATAGTATTTAGCCAACTCCCTGTGAACTGACTATATACTATATCAGTTCAGGACCTGACCACTAGGGGGCAAAAAGCTCCATACCGGTGATAGTAAATAGACAGCTCACACTGAGCCGGCTATTTACTATCACTGGGAAGGACCAGGTCCTCACAGAGTATAGTATTTAGCCAACTCCCTGTGAACTGACTATATACTATATCAGTTCAGGACCTGACCACTAGGGGGCAAAAGCTCCATACCGGTGATAGTAAATAGACAGCTCACACTGAGCCGGCTATTTACTATCACTGGGAAGGACCAGGTCCTCATGGAGTATAGTATTTAGCCAACTCCCTGTGAACTGACTATATACTATATCAGTTCAGGACCTGACCACTAGGGGCAAAAAGCTCCATACCGGTGATAGTAAATAGACAGCTCACACTGAGCCGGCTATTTACTATCACTGGGAAGGACCAGGTCCTCATGGAGTATAGTATTTAGCCAACTCCCTGTGAACTGACTATATACTATATCAGTTCAGGACCTGACCACTAGGGGCAAAAAGCTCCATACCGGTGATAGTAAATAGACAGCTCACACTGAGCCGGCTATTTACTATCACTGGGAAGGACCAGGTCCTCATGGAGTATAGTATTTAGCCAACTCCCTGTGAACTGACTATATACTATATCAGTTCAGGACCTGACCACTAGGGGCAAAAGCTCCATACCGGTGATAGTAAATAGACAGCTCACACTGAGCCGGCTATTTACTATCACTGGGAAGGACCAGGTCCTCACAGAGTATAGTATTTAGCCAACTCCCTGTGAACTGACTATATACTATATCAGTTCAGGACCTGACCACTAGGGGCAAAAAGCTCCATACCGGTGATAGTAAATAGACAGCTCACACTGAGCCGGCTATTTACTATCACTGGGAAGGACCAGGTCCTCATAGAGTATAGTATTTAGCCAACTCCCTGTGAACTGACTATATACTATATCAGTTCAGGACCTGACCACTAGGGGCAAAAAGCTCCATACCGGTGATAGTAAATAGACAGCTCACACTGAGCCGGCTATTTACTATCACTGGGAAGGACCAGGTCCTCACAGAGTATAGTATTTAGCCAACTCCCTGTGAACTGACTATATACTATATCAGTTCAGGACCTGACCACTAGGGGGCAAAAAGCTCCATACCGGTGATAGTAAATAGACAGCTCACACTGAGCCGGCTATTTACTATCACTGGGAAGGACCAGGTCCTCACGGAGTATAGTATTTAGCCAACTCCCTGTGAACTGACTATATACTATATCAGTTCAGGACCTGACCACTAGGGGGCAAAAAGCTCCATACCGGTGATAGTAAATAGACAGCTCACACTGAGCCGGCTATTTACTATCACTGGGAAGGACCAGGTCCTTATGGAGTATAGTATTTAGCCAACTCCCTGTGAACTGACTATATACTATATCAGTTCAGGACCTGACCACTAGGGGCAAAAAGCTCCATACCGGTGATAGTAAATAGACAGCTCACACTGAGCCGGCTATTTACTATCACTGGGAAGGACCAGGTCCTCACAGAGTATAGTATTTAGCCAACTCCCTGTGAACTGACTATATACTATATCAGTTCAGGACCTGACCACTAGGGGCAAAAAGCTCCATACCGGTGATAGTAAATAGACAGCTCACACTGAGCCGGCTATTTACTATCACTGGGAAGGACCAGGTCCTCATGGAGTATAGTATTTAGCCAACTCCCTGTGAACTGACTATATACTATATCAGTTCAGGACCTGACCACTAGGGGCAAAAAGCTCCATACCGGTGATAGTAAATAGACAGCTCACACTGAGCCGGCTATTTACTATCACTGGGAAGGACCACGTCCTCACAGAGTATAGTATTTAGCCAACTCCCTGTGAACTGACTATATACTATATCAGTTCAGGACCTGACCACTAGGGGCAAAAAGCTCCATACCGGTGATAGTAAATAGACAGCTCACACTGAGCCGGCTATTTACTATCACTGGGAAGGACCAGGTCCTTATGGAGTATAGTATTTAGCCAACTCCCTGTGAACTGACTATATACTATATCAGTTCAGGACCTGACCACTAGGGGGCAAAAAGCTCCATACCGGTGATAGTAAATAGACAGCTCACACTGAGCCGGCTATTTACTATCACTGGGAAGGACCAGGTCCTTATGGAGTATAGTATTTAGCCAACTCCCTGTGAACTGACTATATACTATATCAGTTCAGGACCTGACCACTAGGGGCAAAAAGCTCCATACCGGTGATAGTAAATAGACAGCTCACACTGAGCCGGCTATTTACTATCACTGGGAAGGACCAGGTCCTCATGGAGTATAGTATTTAGCCAACTCCCTGTGAACTGACTATATACTATATCAGTTCAGGACCTGACCACTAGGGGGCAAAAAGCTCCATACCGGTGATAGTAAATAGACAGCTCACACTGAGCCGGCTATTTACTATCACTGGGAAGGACCAGGTCCTTATGGAGTATAGTATTTAGCCAACTCCCTGTGAACTGACTATATACTATATCAGTTCAGGACCTGACCACTAGGGGCAAAAAGCTCCATACCGGTGATAGTAAATAGACAGCTCACACTGAGCCGGCTATTTACTATCACTGGGAAGGACCAGGTCCTTATGGAGTATAGTATTTAGCCAACTCCCTGTGAACTGACTATATACTATATCAGTTCAGGACCTGACCACTAGGGGCAAAAAGCTCCATACCGGTGATAGTAAATAGACAGCTCACACTGAGCCGGCTATTTACTATCACTGGGAAGGACCAGGTCCTTATGGAGTATAGTATTTAGCCAACTCCCTGTGAACTGACTATATACTATATCAGTTCAGGACCTGACCACTAGGGGCAAAAAGCTCCATACCGGTGATAGTAAATAGACAGCTCACACTGAGCCGGCTATTTACTATCACTGGGAAGGACCAGGTCCTCATGGAGTATAGTATTTAGCCAACTCCCTGTGAACTGACTATATACTATATCAGTTCAGGACCTGACCACTAGGGGCAAAAAGCTCCATACCGGTGATAGTAAATAGACAGCTCACACTGAGCCGGCTATTTACTATCACTGGGAAGGACCAGGTCCTCATGGAGTATAGTATTTAGCCAACTCCCTGTGAACTGACTATATACTATATCAGTTCAGGACCTGACCACTAGGGGCAAAAGCTCCATACCGGTGATAGTAAATAGACAGCTCACACTGAGCCGGCTATTTACTATCACTGGGAAGGACCAGGTCCTCATAGAGTATAGTATTTAGCCAACTCCCTGTGAACTGACTATATACTATATCAGTTCAGGACCTGACCACTAGGGGCAAAAGCTCCATACCGGTGATAGTAAATAGACAGCTCACACTGAGCCGGCTATTTACTATCACTGGGAAGGACCAGGTCCTTATGGAGTATAGTATTTAGCCAACTCCCTGTGAACTGACTATATACTATATCAGTTCAGGACCTGACCACTAGGGGGCAAAAGCTCCATACCGGTGATAGTAAATAGACAGCTCACACTGAGCCGGCTATTTACTATCACTGGGAAGGACCACGTCCTCACAGAGTATAGTATTTAGCCAACTCCCTGTGAACTGACTATATACTATATCAGTTCAGGACCTGACCACTAGGGGCAAAAGCTCCATACCGGTGATAGTAAATAGACAGCTCACACTGAGCCGGCTATTTACTATCACTGGGAAGGACCAGGTCCTTATGGAGTATAGTATTTAGCCAACTCCCTGTGAACTGACTATATACTATATCAGTTCAGGACCTGACCACTAGGGGCAAAAAGCTCCATACCGGTGATAGTAAATAGACAGCTCACACTGAGCCGGCTATTTACTATCACTGGGAAGGACCAGGTCCTTATGGAGTATAGTATTTAGCCAACTCCCTGTGAACTGACTATATACTATATCAGTTCAGGACCTGACCACTAGGGGCAAAAAGCTCCATACCGGTGATAGTAAATAGACAGCTCACACTGAGCCGGCTATTTACTATCACTGGGAAGGACCAGGTCCTCACAGAGTATAGTATTTAGCCAACTCCCTGTGAACTGACTATATACTATATCAGTTCAGGACCTGACCACTAGGGGCAAAAAGCTCCATACCGGTGATAGTAAATAGACAGCTCACACTGAGCCGGCTATTTACTATCACTGGGAAGGACCAGGTCCTCACAGAGTATAGTATTTAGCCAACTCCCTGTGAACTGACTATATACTATATCAGTTCAGGACCTGACCACTAGGGGCAAAAAGCTCCATACCGGTGATAGTAAATAGACAGCTCACACTGAGCCGGCTATTTACTATCACTGGGAAGGACCAGGTCCTCACAGAGTATAGTATTTAGCCAACTCCCTGTGAACTGACTATATACTATATCAGTTCAGGACCTGACCACTAGGGGGCAAAAAGCTCCATACCGGTGATAGTAAATAGACAGCTCACACTGAGCCGGCTATTTACTATCACTGGGAAGGACCAGGTCCTTATGGAGTATAGTATTTAGCCAACTCCCTGTGAACTGACTATATACTATATCAGTTCAGGACCTGACCACTAGGGGCAAAAAGCTCCATACCGGTGATAGTAAATAGACAGCTCACACTGAGCCGGCTATTTACTATCACTGGGAAGGACCAGGTCCTCACAGAGTATAGTATTTAGCCAACTCCCTGTGAACTGACTATATACTATATCAGTTCAGGACCTGACCACTAGGGGCAAAAAGCTCCATACCGGTGATAGTAAATAGACAGCTCACACTGAGCCGGCTATTTACTATCACTGGGAAGGACCAGGTCCTCATGGAGTATAGTATTTAGCCAACTCCCTGTGAACTGACTATATACTATATCAGTTCAGGACCTGACCACTAGGGGGCAAAAGCTCCATACCGGTGATAGTAAATAGACAGCTCACACTGAGCCGGCTATTTACTATCACTGGGAAGGACCAGGTCCTCACAGAGTATAGTATTTAGCCAACTCCCTGTGAACTGACTATATACTATATCAGTTCAGGACCTGACCACTAGGGGCAAAAGCTCCATACCGGTGATAGTAAATAGACAGCTCACACTGAGTCGGCTATTTACTATCACTGGGAAGGACCAGGTCCTTATGGAGTATAGTATTTAGCCAACTCCCTGTGAACTGACTATATACTATATCAGTTCAGGACCTGACCACTAGGGCGCAAAAAGCTCCATACCGGTGATAGTAAATAGCCAGCTCACACTGAGCCGGCTATTTACTATCACTGGGAAGGACCACGTCCTTATGGAGTATAGTATTTAGCCAACTCCCTGTGAACTGACTATATACTATATCAGTTCAGGACCTGACCACTAGGGGGCAAAAAGCTCCTTACCGGTGATAGTAAATAGACAGCTCACACTGAGTCGGCTATTTACTATCACTGGGAAGGACCACGTCCTCACAGAGTATAGTATTTAGCCAACTCCCTGTGAACTGACTATATACTATATCAGTTCAGGACCTGACCACTAGGGGGCAAAAAGGTCCTTACCGGTGATAGTAAATAGACAGCTCACACTGAGCCGGCTATTTACTATCACTGGGAAGGACCACGTCCTTATGGAGTATAGTATTTAGCCAACTCCCTGTGAACTGACTATATACTATATCAGTTCAGGACCTGACCACTAGGGGCAAAAAGCTCCATACCGGTGATAGTAAATAGACAGCTCACACTGAGTCGGCTATTTACTATCACTGGGAAGGACCACGTCCTCACAGAGTATAGTATTTAGCCAACTCCCTGTGAACTGACTATATACTATATCAGTTCAGGACCTGACCACTAGGGGGCAAAAGCTCCATACCGGTGATAGTAAATAGACAGCTCACACTGAGTCGGCTATTTACTATCACTGGGAAGGACCAGGTCCTTATGGAGTATAGTATTTAGCCAACTCCCTGTGAACTGGCTATATACTATATCAGTTCAGGACCTGACCACTAGGGGGCAAAAAGCTCCATACCGGTGATAGTAAATAGACAGCTCACACTGAGCCGGCTATTTACTATCACTGGGAAGGACCAGGTCCTCACAGAGTATAGTATTTAGCCAACTCCCTGTGAACTGACTATATACTATATCAGTTCAGGACCTGACCACTAGGGGGCAAAAAGCTCCATACCGGTGATAGTAAATAGACAGCTCACACTGAGTCGGCTATTTACTATCACTGGGAAGGACCACGTCCTCACAGAGTATAGTATTTAGCCAACTCCCTGTGAACTGGCTATATACTATATCAGTTCAGGACCTGACCACTAGGGGGCAAAAAGCTCCATACCGGTGATAGTAAATAGACAGCTCACACTGAGCCGGCTATTTACTATCACTGGGAAGGACCAGGTCCTTATGGAGTATAGTATTTAGCCAACTCCCTGTGAACTGACTATATACTATATCAGTTCAGGACCTGACCACTAGGGGGCAAAAAGCTCCTTACCGGTGATAGTAAATAGACAGCTCACACTGAGCCGGCTATTTACTATCACTGGGAAGGACCAGGTCCTCACAGAGTATAGTATTTAGTCACAACCGTTTCAATAGCCGTGGCGCATGCGCAATTAGCCGTAAATTCTGCCTACCCTATACGCGTTCACAGTTAGCGGAGCTCTCCTGCGCCGAATCCTACTCAGCCAATCAGTAAGCGAGTGGCCTGACACGACTCCTCCCTCACCCGCACACCGGAACCGGAAATCACGAGGGTAAGGAACTTTTACCAGTAGTGACATTTAACGGAACAATTTAACGGGATTTCTCCTTTAGCGTGGTGAAATGCCCGGATGCTGGGGTTAGTTATTGTTGTAGGGACGTGTCTATGAGATGGTATAGGCGGGGAGGCCGGGCTGACGAGCGGCGCGGCTGCGCAGTCAGCGCTGTGTTCCGGCTCCTGCTCTCCACCCATCTAGCCCGGACTTGTCTGCTGACTGGTTGACGCCCTACATGGTGGCCTCAGCAGGCTGCCGCCCTACATGGTGACCTCAGCAGGCTGCCGCCCTACATGGTGACCTCAGCAGGCTGCCGCCCTACATGGTGACCTCAGCAGGCTGCCGCCCTACATGGTGACCTCAGCAGGCTGCCGCCCTACATGGTGACCTCAGCAGGCTGCCGCCCTACATGGTGACCTCAGCAGGCTGCCGCCCTACATGGTGGCCTCAGCAGGCTGCCGCCCTACATGGTGACCTCAGCAGGCTGCCGCCCTACATGGTGGCCTCAGCAGGCTGCCGCCCTACATGGTGACCTCAGCAGGCTGCCGCCCTACATGGTGGCCTCAGCAGGCTGCCGCCCTACATGGTGGCCTCAGCAGGCTGCCGCCCTACATGGTGACCTCAGCAGGCTGCCGCCCTACATGGTGACCTCAGCAGGCTGCCGCCCTACATGGTGACCTCAGCAGGCTGCCGCCCACATGGTGACCTCAGCAGGCTGCCGCCCTACATGGTGACCTCAGCAGGCTGCCGCCCTACATGGTGACCTCAGCAGGCTGCCGCCCTACATGGTGACCTCAGCAGGCTGCCGCCCTACATGGTGGCCTCAGCAGGCTGCCGCCCTACATGGTGACCTCAGCAGGCTGCCGCTCTACATGGTGGCCTCAGCAGGCTGCCGCTCTACATGGTGACCTCAGCAGGCTGCCGCCCTACATGGTGACCTCAGCAGGCTGCCGCCCCACATGGTGACCTCAGCAGGCTGCCGCCCTACATGGTGGCCTCAGCAGGCTGCCGCCCTACATGGTGACCTCAGCAGGCTGCCGCCCTACATGGTGACCTCCAGCAGGCTGCCGCCCTACATGGTGACCTCAGCAGGCTGCCGCCCTACATGGTGACCTCAGCAGGCTGCCGCCCTACATGGTGGCCTCAGCAGGCTGCCGCCCTACATGGTGACCTCAGCAGGCTGCCGCCCTACATGGTGACCTCAGCAGGCTGCCGCCCTACATGGTGACTCTCAGCAGGCTGCCGCCCTACATGGTGGCCTCAGCAGGCTGCCGCCCTACATGGTGACTCTCAGCAGGCTGCCGCCCTACATGGTGACCTCAGCAGGCTGCCGCCCTACATGGTGACCTCAGCAGGCTGCCGCTCTACATGGTGACCTCAGCAGGCTGCCGCCCTACATGGTGGCCTCAGCAGGCTGCCTATTCTCCTCTCCGCTGCTCATCTTAGTGTTAGTGCCCAATGACAGCTGTGTAATACGGGGATAGCATTTACATATGGCAATCCAGCATTTTCTGTACTGTATGATCAGGCATGACGTCTACATATCATTATTCTGATCAGGCATGACGTCTACATATCATTATTCTGATCAGGCATGACGTCTACATATCATTATTCTGATCAGGCATGACGTGTACATATCATTATTCTGATGTGATATAGAACTGATCAGGCATGACGTCTACATATCATTATTCTGATGTGATATAGAACTGATCAGGCATGACGTCTACATATCATTATTCTGATCAGGCATGACGTCTACATATCATTATTCTGATCAGGCATGAAGTGTACATATCATTATTCTGATCAGGCATGGCGTCTACATATCATTATTCTGATCAGGCATGACGTCTACATGTCATTATTCTGATCAGGCATGACGTCTACATATCATTATTCTGATCAGGCGTGACGTGTACATATCATTATTCTGATCAGGCGTGATGTGTACATATCATTATTCTGATCATTGATGACGTCTACATATCATTATTCTGATCAGGCATGACGTGTACATATCATTATTCTGATCAGGCATGATGTGTACATGTCATTATTCTGATCAGGCATGGCGTCTACATATCATTATTCTGATCAGGCATGACGTCTACATATCATTATTCTGATCAGTGATGGCGTCTACATGTCATTATTCTGATCAGGCATGGCGTCTACATATCATTATTCTGATCAGTGATGACGTGTACATATCATTATTCTGATCAGGCATGACGTCTACATATCATTATTCTGATCAGGCATGACGTCTACATATCATTATTCTGATCAGGCATGACGTCTACATATCATTATTCTGATCAGGCATGACGTCTACATATCATTATTCTGATCAGGCATGACGTCTACATATCATTATTCTGATCAGGCATGGCGTCTACATATCATTATTCTGATCAGGCATGACGTCTACATATCATTATTCTGATCAGGCATGGCGTCTACATATCATTATTCTGATCAGGCATGACGTCTACATATCATTATTCTGATCAGGCATGACGTCTACATGTCATTATTCTGATCAGGCATGGCGTCTACATATCATTACTCTGATCAGGCATGACGTCTACATATCATTATTCTGATCAGGCATGGCGTCTACATATCATTATTCTGATCAGGCATGGCGTCTACATATCATTATTCTGATCAGGCATGACGTCTACATATCATTATTCTGATCAGGCATGACGTCTACATATCATTATTCTGATCAGGCATGACGTCTACATATCATTATTCTGATCAGGCATGGCGTCTACATATCATTATTCTGATCAGGCATGGCGTCTACATATCATTATTCTGATCAGGCATGACGTCTACATATCATTATTCTGATCAGGCATGACGTCTACATATCATTATTCTGATCAGGCATGACGTCTACATATCATTATTCTGATCAGGCATGACGTCTACATATCATTATTCTGATCAGGCATGGCGTCTACATATCATTATTCTGATCAGGCATGGCGTCTACATATCATTATTCTGATCAGGCATGACGTCTACATATCATTATTCTGATCAGGCATGACGTCTACATATCATTATTCTGATCAGGCATGACGTCTACATATCATTATTCTGATCAGGCATGGCGTCTACATATCATTATTCTGATCAGGCATGGCGTCTACATATCATTATTCTGATCAGGCATGACGTCTACATATCATTATTCTGATCAGGCATGACGTCTACATATCATTATTCTGATCAGGCATGACGTCTACATATCATTATTCTGATCAGGCATGGCGTCTACATATCATTATTCTGATCAGGCATGACGTCTACATATCATTATTCTGATCAGGCATGGCGTCTACATATCATTATTCTGATCAGGCATGACGTCTACATATCATTATTCTGATCAGGCATGACGTCTACATATCATTATTCTGATCAGGCGTGACGTCTACATATCATTATTCTGATTAGGCGTGACATCTACATATCATTATTCTGATCAGGCATGACGTCTACATATCATTATTCTGATCAGGCGTGACGTCTACATGTCATTATTCTGATCAGGCGTGACGTGTACATATCATTATTCTGATCAGGCGTGACGTCTACATATCATTATTCTGATTAGGCGTGACATCTACATATCATTATTCTGATCAGGCATGACGTCTACATATCATTATTCTGATCAGGCATGACGTCTACATATCATTATTCTGATCAGGCATGGCGTCTACATATCATTATTCTTGATCAGGCATGGCGTCTACATATCATTATTCTGATCAGGCATGACGTCTACATATCATTATTCTGATCAGGCATGAAGTGTACATATCATTATTCTGATCAGGCATGGCGTCTACATGTCATTATTCTGATCAGGCATGACGTCTACATGTCATTATTCTGATCAGGCATGACGTTTACATATTATTCTGATCAGGCATGACGTCTACATGTCATTATTCTGATCAGGCATGACGTTTACATGTCATTATTCTGATCAGGCATGACGTTTACATATTATTCTGATCAGGCATGAAGTGTACATATCATTATTCTGATCAGGCATGACGTCTACATATCATTATTCTGATCAGGCATGACGTGTACATATCATTATTCTGATCAGGCATGAAGTGTACATGTCATTATTCTGATCAGGCATGAAGTGTACATATCGTTATTCTGATCAGGCATGGCGTCTACATGTCATTATTCTGATCAGTGATGGCGTCTACATGTCATTATTCTGATCAGGCATGACGTCTACATATCATTATTCTGATCAGGCATGACGTCTACATGTCATTATTCTGATCAGGCGTGACGTGTACATGTCATTATTCTGATCAGGCATGACGTCTACATGTCATTATTCTGATCAGGCATGACGTCTACATATCATTATTCTGATCAGGCATGGCGTCTATATGTCATTATTCTGATCAGGCGTGACGTCTACATATCATTATTCTGATCAGGCGTGACGTGTACATGTCATTATTCTGATCAGGCGTGACGTCTACATATCATTATTCTGATCAGGCATGGCGTCTACATGTCATTATTCTGATCAGGCGTGACGTCTACATGTCATTATTCTGATCAGGCATGGCGTCTACATATCATTATTCTGATCAGGCGTGACGTGTACATATCATTATTCTGATCAGGCATGGCGTCTACATATCATTATTCTGATCAGGCATGACGTCTACATATCATTATTCTGATCAGTCATGACGTCTACATATCATTATTCTGATCAGTGATGACGTGTACATATCATTATTCTGATCAGGCGTGACGTGTACATATCATTATTCTGATCAGGCATGACGTGTACATGTCATTATTCTGATCAGGCATGACGTGTACATGTCATTATTCTGATCAGGCGTGACGTCTACATATCATTATTCTGATCAGGCATGACGTGTACATATCATTATTCTGATCAGGCATGGCGTCTACATGTCATTATTCTGATCAGGCGTGACGTCTACATGTCATTATTCTGATCAGGCATGACGTCTACATATCATTATTCTGATCAGACATGGCGTCTACATATCATTATTCTGATCAGGCATGGCGTCTACATGTCATTATTCTGATCAGGCATGACGTCTACATGTCATTATTCTGATCAGGCGTGACGTCTACATATCATTACTCTGATCAGGCATGGCGTCTACATGTCATTATTCTGATCAGGCATGGCGTCTACATGTCATTATTCTGATCAGACGTGACGTCTACATATCATTATTCTGATCAGGCATGGCGTCTACATATCATTATTCTGATCAGGCATGGCGTCTACATATCATTATTCTGATCAGGCATGGCGTCTACATGTCATTATTCTGATCAGGCGTGACATGTACATGTCATTATTCAGATCAGGCGTGACGTGTACATGTCATTATTCTGATCAGGCGTGACGTCTACATGTCATTATTCTGATCAGGCATGACGTGTACATATCATTATTCTGATCAGGCATGGCGTCTACATGTCATTATTCTGATCAGTGATGACGTCTACATGTCATTATTCTGATCAGGTGTGACGTCTACATGTCATTATTCTGATCAGACATGACGTCTACATGTCATTATTCTGATCAGGCATGACGTCTACATGTCATTATTCTGATCAGGCATGGCGTGTACATATCATTATTCTGATCAGGCATGGCGTCTACATGTCATTATTCTGATCAGGCATGACGTCTACATATCATTATTCTGATCAGGCATGGCGTCTACATGTCATTATTCTGATCAGGCATGGCGTCTACATGTCATTATTCTGATCAGGCGTAACGTCTACATATCATTATTCTGATCAGGCATGACGTCTACATATCATTATTCTGATCAGGCATGACGTCTACATATCATTATTCTGATGTGATCTAGAACTGATCAGGCATGACGTCTACATGTCATTATTCTGATCAGGCATGACGTCTACATATCATTATTCTGATGTGATCCAGAACTGATCAGGCATGACGTCTACATATCATTATTCTGATCAGGCATGACGTCTACATATCATTATTCTGATGTGATATAGAACTGATCAGGCATGACGTCTACATATCATTATTCTGATGTGATATAGAACTGATCAGGCATGACGTCTACATATCATTATTCTGATGTGATATAGAACTGATCAGGCATGACGTCTACATATCATTATTCTGATGTGATATAGAACTGATCAGGCATGACGTCTACATATCATTATTCTGATGTGATCTAGAACTGATCAGGCATGACGTGTACATATCATTATTCTGATGTGATATAGAACTGATCAGGCATGACGTCTACATATCATTATTCTGATCAGGCATGACGTCTACATATCATTATTCTGATCAGGCATGACGTCTACATATCATTATTCTAATCAGGCATGGCGTCTACATATCATTATTCTGATGTGATCCAGAACTGATCAGGCATGACGTCTACATATCATTATTCTGATCAGGCATGACGTCTACATATCATTATTCTGATCAGGCGTGACGTGTACATATCATTATTCTGATGTGATATAGAACTGATCAGGCATGACGTCTACATATCATTATTCTGATGTGATATAGAACTGATCAGGCGTGACGTCTACATATCATTATTCTGATGTGATATAGAACTGATCAGGCGTGACGTGTACATATCATTATTCTGATCAGGCATGACGTCTACATATCATTATTCTGATCAGGCATGAAGTGTACATATCATTATTCTGATCAGGCATGGCGTCTACATGTCATTATTCTGATCGCCCAGACACCTGGATGTTGGGTTCGAAAGTTAGACGAACTTCCGAAAATGTTGGGTTCGATATCCGAACTCGACCCGAACTTCATCCCGAACCCGAACCCCATTCAAGTCAATGGGAACCAGAACTTTTGGGCAATAAAAAGGCTGTAAAATAGTCCAGGAAAGGGCTAGAGGGCTGCAAAAGGCAGCAAAATGTAGGTACATGCCCTGCAAACAAATGTGGATAGGGAAATGAATTAAAATAAAATAATATAAATAAAAATTAACCAATATCAATTGGAGAGAAGCCGAAACTCGCATTTAAGACTATCAAACGATCGGAAGACTCCATCATGAAAAAGATGTGCGAGGCACCTAATCCCTTTACGCGGCCAAAATTCAAAGCCATCTAAGTTGAGCAACTCTTTTAGGTTGTTATTGCGCCACAGGGGAGTATATGGAGACCAAACAACCCCGGTGGGAGTCAGGGAGTGTACCCTCACACACCTCCTCCATGCCCCGATCACTGCTGTCATGGCCTCCCTCTATAGACCAGTTTCATCAGAGCTTCGTAAGAACCCACCAGGGCTGCCTCCAGAACCACCGCTGGATTATTGGCGTCTGCCCTAATCCACCAGGATGCATACGTCAACTGAGAGGCGACATAGTAAGTATACATGTCTGGGAGTTGCAGCCCCCCTTGCAAGTACAGCGCTTTCAAAGTTCTCCGTGCCAGTCTAGGAGTCTGGTTCCTCCACAGAAAGCCAGACAATATCCTGTCCAGAGAGTCAAAGTGCAGTTTCGAATCTTGCTAGGCGCCGCTCTGTACAGATAAAGCAGCTTAGGTAGCAAGACCATTTTTACAATATTTATTCTTCCTACTAACGACAGAGGTAAGTTCTCCCACACTTCTAATTTTCGGGTGATATATTCCATAGTAGGAACCACATTAAGTCTATAGAATAGTCTATAGTCTCTATGGATCAGGATTCCCAAATATAGAAATTGATCAACCACCCTCAAAGGCGAAAATGGGGACAGCGCTGACTTGCCCTCTTCATCTATGAAACATAGACTGGACTTCGCCCAATTGACTCTAGTAAACATATATCTCTATATACATATATACAGATGATATACATAGCTTGACAAAGGCTCCACTGAGTAGAGCTGAAACGTTGCTGATATATGAGCCACCCACCATTTTTCCACTGAACCTTTGGAGTGCTACCTTCTTTTACTCAATATATTTAAGTGGACCTTAGTTGCCGGTCTCTTGAGGGAATTGCACCCGCTGAATATTTTTGTGTGCTGCTCTTTGTTTTCCTATTTTTTGTATATATATATATATATATATATATATATATGTAGCTAGATATATATTTACTGATCTATACCTCTATATACATATACAGTATATCTATATATATAGAGAGAGAGAGAGAGAGAGAGAGATTTACTGATCTGTATCTGTGTGAGTTAGGAGATGATCATGTAACAGTGTTTATATGCAAGATTAGATTGTGCAGAGCAGGGGGCAGGGAAGGGCAGATTATTCACACCCACAAATATTCATGAGGGAGAGCTCAGGCATTGTTGTTACACGCCCCACAGCTTTGCTGCAGCATGTAAACAAAGCATGAATAGCAGGACTAGGCAAAGGTGTAAGTATGTTTTTTTCAAGAAATCAATCTGTAGTTCCATGTATGGTCACTTAAGGTGAGGAAAACAAAAGAGACGCTGCAGTCAGGATTTTTATGGTCTTTTTATTTTTTTTGGGGGGAGAAGGGAGGGAAGAAATGGGGAAGGGAAGGTTTTTTTTTTTTTTGGGGAAATATTTTTTTCTTTTTTTAATGGAGAGGAATTAAGGAGAGAAGAGGAAAGGAGAAGTGGGGGAAGGGAAGATCATTTTTAGTTTTTTTCATATTTTTTTTTAAGGAAGGGGATTTTTTCGTTTTCAGGTTTTTTTTTTGTGGCAGTAGTTCAGGATAGTGCTTGAATGTTCGCCTTTACACTGGCTCTTTTTCCGGAGGCTCTCTAGATTTCATTTTCCTCCTCCAGAATATGCAGACGCTAAGAAAAAAGAAGATCAATCAGCTATTTAATATCCGCTATTTACATGTGAGCTCGGAATGAAATGTGTGCACAGATCCTCCAATGTGTTCTCGATACATTATAACATATCTGACCTTTTAATATGCGCCAAATTTATCATGAAGCCTTCAGCACTGTGATAAATCTGGCGCACCTTGTGACTGCCTGGACTAAGTATAATATTAAGCAGCAATAATACGCTAGCTCCATAGAGTATCTTATAAATGCTACCTACCATATGCCAGCGATCAACATGATGGTGACGGAGCCGGCCACAGATATTGCTGTGAGGGAAGCATTGCTGTTATGGAGCTCCTCTAGAAGTGGCGACTCAGGCGCTGTGATGTCAAGCACATCAGGAAGTGTAGGGTGAGGATGGTATTTTTCTATCGCCTGTTCCGATCCACTGATAACTAAATGAGAAAAACAATTACATTAATAGTTCATACCATGAAGAGAATGATACTGACTTTGTAGTGTATCTTATATATGACATAATATTATATATTTTTCTGAATTGTCTGTATCATGGCGGCTCAGAAGCACTGTCAAAACGAAGAGTGGCTCCAAAATACGAAAGCGGCTTAAATTATCACTTTATAGGTTTTTCCTTACAAATACTAATCTAAAATAACCCCAAATTATAGGTGACAGTTCAGATTTTCAGAACTAGATCCTTTCTCACTAATTATCACCTATAAGCAGATATGAATCCCATGTATCTAAGTATTACCACCCAGCATAGTGCCAGTAATAATATGTCCTCACCTGCCACATTGTAGATGATCTTACTCACTGGAACTTCAGAGTCCAGGATGGTGGTACACGTGTACCGGCCGGAGTCCCCCTTCAGTACACCCTTGATCACTAGGTAGGGCTCCCGTGTGATTTTGGGTTCATGTTCATGATGCTAGAGAAATAATATAGATAACTATGAGAACCTCATATGTCACAATTACTTAAAATGCATTGTCATTATTATTAAGACAAAAATAGATAACTGATGATAATTTGCTGACATGACATAATATGGGTAAATGCTGACATGGGTAAAAGGACTTCCTGATAAATGTTTTAGGTAAAGAAGGAAAAGGTTTGGGAAGCGCTTCCTTAATATGATGGTCATATAACTTATTAAAAATCTCCCAGTTTTACACTTATTTTCTTGGGGTTCTGCATTTCACTTACCAGGGTGAACACGTTCTGATAGGAGTCCTCCAGCCTCGAGTACCATTCAAAGCTGCAGTCCAGAATTAGTTCTTCATACTCTGGAACTTTGATATTTATCTCTAGAAAGAAGGAAAATGAAAGAAGATATTACAGAAGTAATTGTGTAGATTTTCTGTCCTGCATTTAAAGGGGTTGTGTCAATAACATGTCTCCTTCCATATGACGTAATAGAAAATATGGGCATCATAGAGGGGTCTGATAGTAACTGATTATATTCTTCTGTCTCCTCACCTCCACAGTTTACAGTCTCTGCGAGATGAGACTTGTGGTCTTTACATGGAGAGCAGGACCGTCCAGTTTTCAGATCTGAGAAAAGAAGAAAGAAAGGAAATATGAGCCAAGCATTAAAGACACTTTATAATATTATAATAAATATGCTAATCATATGCTGGTAGCTATCACCCCTCTGTCACCAGCACATGGACAATATAGTGTACAGGCTGCCATCACCTTTGTAGTCTGCTTATGGACAGATTCATATTAATGTAAATCTGTGTGAGTTAGGAGATGATCAAGTAAGGCCGGACAAGGCAAAGCTGAGGCAAGGCCGGCATGAGAGTTTTTGGTGAGGAAGGCCAGGTTAGGTTAGGGTTAATAGCAGGGCACGGGGTGGGGGGAGTGTCTAGGTAGAGGGGTGGGCCTTAGGGTTTAAATAGTGAGAGCGCAGAGGAGCGGGCGCCATTTTGAGAAAAGAGCGCACGAAGCAACTCCAGGTACCTGCTGCCATGACGGATGCGGTGGATGCGATGTTGCGGCGACTGCGGGAGGCGGCGGTGTCCCGTGGTCCTGGATGGACCGCGGCGGGTACGTCCGCCGGCGCGCCTCAGCCCCGAAATCACCCCCAGGGTCCGGCGCCGTGTCAGGAGCCCCTCCGGGGACCCTCCGCGCCGGGAGGTTACCAGGCATGCAGCCTCCTCAGCCTCCCGGCGGGGGAGGAATCCATGTGTCCGGGCGGGACCCAGCGGCGGGCGGGGATACTCCTCCCCCGTGCACGTCACTTCCGGTTCAGGATTCTGGACCTGGTGCTGCGGTCCCCCCTAGGCCGATAGTAGGGGGGAGGCCCGCTCGGCGAGGGAGTAGGGGAATCAGTGTCGGTGGCAGCGGGGCTGTGCTGGCAGGAACCAGTAGCCAGCACAGGCCCTCCCAGGAAGGACAGCCGGCGGGGAGGTTAGGGTCTCATATGGCTGAGACATACGAGGCTGTGCAGGTGGAGGCTGGGAACCTGCACAGGCCCTCTTTCCAAGGGGACCACGTGGAGATGCAGAACAAGGCTGGGCAGAGTGGGCTCATGACGCTGCACAGGCCTCAGCTATCTGACGGACGGCTTCCTGCTGGTCCTGCCTTCAGAGAGATGGAAGATGCATCTGGAACCCTCGTGACCGCGTCCAGGACTGCCGTGCCTGGGATGCAGCCCACCATTCCTGACGGAGGACAAGATATGGCCGTTCCTGTGGATGCTGGGGATGCGCGTCAGTATTCTGGACCATCAGCTGCTGGGTCCACAGCGCCTAAGCAGCTAGGTGAGACATCATTGGGATCTTTGTTGTCATTGTTTCAGGGATCAGGTACTGTGGGCGGGCCTAATAGTACCACTATTGGGGGTTTGGGGCAGTTATTGTGTGGGTTGGCGGGTGTGAGTGCGGGAATGGGCGGTTTACATGCGGCTCCGCCTCAGGCATGGGGGGTAGGGCCGGGGGTTAGCGGTGTTGGCTCGAGTGTGTGTGCTGAGGCGGGGGGTTCTGTGTCTGTGCAGACGCAGGTGGGTGAGGAGGAGGATAGGCCTAGATTGGACGACGCGGCTAAAGGGGAGTTTTACGTGTGTTTTGAGGGTCCACTGGGTGCGCACCTGAAGCCTGAGATACGTGAAAAATTTGGCGGGGGAGTATGTTGAAATTTTCTCCTTACTCCCCTTAGAACGTTTTAATTTGGATGTCGTGAGGAAAGATGGGGTTAGGAAAGAAGAAGACGACAAACGTCGTTTTCGGTTGATCCCGCGGACGTTCGGGAATTGGCTGCAAGCTTTCGCCATTTTAGCTAGTGTGATTGGGGAGAAGGCGCCGGATTCTTGTTCGGCACTTTTCTGTTATTTGGATGCGATTGGGGAAGCTTACTGGGTCTACGGGGGTTCAGGGTGGCTTAGGTATGACGAACAATTTCGTCAGAGGAAGGCGGTTCGACCGACCATGAGATGGGATCACAAGGACATAAGCTTGTGGATGAGGGTGACGGCACCGGGGAGAGTTGGGCAGTCCTTTCGGGGGGACATGGGGGGAGCAGGGCAGCCAGGTGTGGCGTCGGCGTCAGCAAGGGGACTGTGCTTCCTTTTTAATGAAGGAAGTTGCAAGTTCGGCCAGAAGTGTAAGTTCAAGCACGAGTGTTCCGGTTACGGGGGCAGTCATGGGGCTAACAGGTGCTTTAGGGGTGGCCGACAGCGGGGGGGTGACGGTTATGCAGAGAGGTCGGACTCCAGTGCGAGTGGGAAGGATGGGGGAGGTTCTCAATAGGTATCCGAACCGGGAGGTTGCAGAATTTTTGCGTTTGGGTTTTACGTTTGGTTTTCAAATCCCGTCTCATCCTTTGCCGGCAAGGGAGACGCGAAAAAATTTGCGTTCGGCACTTGAACACCCTGAGGTAGTGGCGGAGAAGTTAGCGAAGGAAGTCTCGTTGGGGAGGATGGATGGCCCTTTGAAGCTCCACCGTGGAATAATTTGAGGGTTTCCCGCTTGGTTTGGTTCCCAAAAGGAGCCGAATAAATTTCGGCTCATACATCATCTATCTTTTCCCAAGGGCGCGTCGGTCAATGAGGGCATAGATCCTGAACTTTGTTCGGTGGTTTACGCCTCCTTTGATGCGGCTGTTGAGTGGGTGAGGAAACTGGGGCCAGGAACATTGTTGGCGAAAGCGGACATTGAGTCCGCATTTCGCCTCTTACCCGTTCACCCGGAGAGTTTATATTTGCTGGGGTGTTTTTGGGATGGCGGGTACTTTGTCGATAGGTGCCTGCCCATGGGGTGTTCGGTGTCGTGTGCCTATTTTGAACGGTTTAGCTCATTCTTGGAGTGGGTAGTGGTTCAGGAGTCGGAGTGTTCCTCCATTATCCATTACTTGGACGATTTTTTGTGTTTAGGTCCGGCTGGTTCGCGGGTTTGTGCTTTGTTGTTGTCTACGTTGCAGTCAATATTTGAGGCGTTTGGGTTGCCTTTGGCGGCGGACAAAACAGTGGGGCCTACGACTGAGTTAAGTTTTTGGGCATTGTTATTGACACAGTGCGGATGGAGTGTAGGCTGCCGGAGGAAAAATGCAGGATTTAGGGAAGTGTATAGCGGACGCTTTGCGGTCCAAAAGATTCGCCTGCGGGACTTGCAGTCCCTGCTGGGGAAGTTGAATTTTGCTTGCCGTATTCTTCCTATGGGTCGCATATTTTGTAGGCGTTTAGCTGCTGCCACCGGGGGTGGAGGCCCCGCATCACTTTATTCGGTTGGGTCGGGAGTTAAAAGGGATTTGGCGGTCTGGGATTGTTTTTGCAGCAGTTCAATGGTAGAGCGTTGGTTTTGGGGGACGTTGTAGATAGTTTTGATTTTGAGTTATTTACGGATGCAGCAGGGGGTTGGCTTTGGGGCGTATTGTCATGGTCAGTGGTGTGCTGGGAGATGGCCGGAGTCTTGGGTTTTGAGAGGTTGGGTGAAGAACGTGGCATTGTTGGAACTCTTTCCAATAGTGTTGGCGGTGACGCTTTGGGGGATAGATTCAGGGACCGGAAGGTGAGGTTTCATTGTGACAATTTGGGGGTGGTGCAAGCCATAAATGGGTTGACCGCCTCTTCTCCTCCGCTGGTTCGTCTGTTACAGCGTCTGGTTCTTCTTTGTCTATCACTTAATGCTTGGGTTGTAGCTGTACACGTGGCAGGGTCTGCTAATGGCATCGCTGACGCACTTTCTCGCTTGCAGTGGGAGCGGTTCCGCCAGCTGGCCCCAGAAGCGAGTGCAGAAGGGTTGATGTGTCCGGAGTCGCTGTGGGAGTTCTTGGAGGTACAGTAGCTGGCCTTTTGCGGGCATCACTGAGTGAGGGCACATGGAGGACATATGATAGGGCATGGTGCCGGTGGGAACTGTGGTGCCAGGAGATGGGGGTCGGTGTGGATGGGGGGGAAATCCCGTTATTATTGTTCATAGGCCATTTGCGGGACCAGGGTTCGTCTGTCGCCCAGGTTAATAGTAACATGGCGGGTTTGGCGTTTGGGTTTAAGTTGCGGAATCTGCAGGATGTTGCTAAGACTTTTCTGGTTCGTCAAGTGTTGAAGGGGTGCAGGAGAGGCAGGCGCGTGGCGGATAGGCGGCTCCCAGTGTCCTTTGCTTTCTTGTTGAGGTTGGGTGAGCAGGCGGGTTTGGTCTGCAGATCAGATAGTGAGCGGCGGTTGTTTCGGTTGGCTTTTTCGTTGGCCTTTTCGGGCATTCCGTTTGGGTGAGCTACTTAGTAGAAGTGTGCGTTTTGCTGGGGGGCTTTTGGGGGAGGATGTGGCCTTGTTTGCGGATCGGATTGTGATTCGTCTTCGTTTTTCTAAAACGGATCGGGAAGGGAAGGGTCGTTCTATTTCCCTGTTTACGGTTCCGGGATGTGCGATGTGCCCAGTTCAGTGCTTGCGGGAATTTAGGGAGGGATCTGTGTTCAGGGACGGCCCTCTCCTTCGGCATGGTGATGGGTCATTTCTGTCTAGGTTCCAATTTGTAGCGGTGTTCAAGAAGTGTTTGAAGAATTTGGGTATGGATGCGGGTGACTATACGGGGCACTCCTTCCGTATTGGTGCTGCCACTGAAGCTGCTCGGCTGGGTGTAGGTGAGGAGGTTATAAAGCGGATTGGCAGGTGGGAGTCGTTTTCGGTTGTATGTGCGCTTAGGGGCGTGTTAGACGGTTGGTTGCTATGTTGGGGGGAGTTGGTGCGGGACTGGGGCTGATTAATTTGTTAATTTCTTGTTTGTCTTGCAGGTGTCGCTCCAGCATTAGTGTGGATTCTTGGGCACTCATACGTGTTTTGGGGCTCTCTGCGAGCTGATGTGCGGCGGAACGGGCGACAGCTGGGTTTTGGGCGTGAGGTGGCGGTGGTTCGGTGGATCGGGCGCCGAGGTATGATGTGGAGTAGTGTCTTACAGGAGGTGCATCGGCATGCGCGTCTCGATCGGGCTCCCGACGTTCTTGTCCTGCACGTTGGGGGTAATGATCTGGGGGCTCGCCCTGCCGGGAACTGATTCGGGATATAAAGTTTGATTTTCTGCGGTTGTGGTCTCTGTTCCCGTCTTTAGTTACAGTCTGGTCAGACGTTGTGCCCAGGAGGACTTGGAGGGGAGCCCGGTCTGTGGACAGACTGAACAAGGCGCGAATCAAATTGAACAGAGTGATAGGTCGATTTTGGCGGTGCGGCATCCGGATTTGGAATCGGGTTCGGGGGGTTTCTGGAGAGATGATGGGGTCCACCTTAATGCAGTGGCATGATCTATGGTCCTTAGATTTGCAAGGGGGCATTGAGAGGGCGCTCGGGTGTGGAGGAACGCGCAAGCTTGAGGGCGAGTAGGTCAAGCTGCGCGTCGTTGGCAGGGGAGGTCATAGAAGCTGGGGCTACAGCATGGTATAGGTGAATGGGAGGGCCTCAATGGTGGGGCTGGACTCTCAGAGTTGGGGCACCTGGTTGGTTCGGTGTGGCGTTCATCAGTTGGTGTCCCCGAGCTGGTGGTACGCGGCTGGGGGCAAGATGGAATGGCCACGGTGGTTTTTTGGTTGCGCAGTTTTTGGCGGCTTCTACGAACTCCCTCGTCAGGGTTAATTTAATGTTACGGTTATTTATGTTATTTATGTTATTTATGTTCAATAAACGGCTGCTGTGGCCGATTTAATCCGAACGGTGGCTGTGTGTGGTTATTTGGGGAAGAAAACGGGTATGAAGGTCGGGTAGTACAGTAGGGTATGTTTGGGCCTGAGTGTAACCAATAACCCTCTCAAGTAAGGCCGGACAAGGCAAAGCTGAGGGAAGGCCAGCATGAGAGTTTTTGGTGAGGAAGGCCAGGTTAGGGTTAATAGCAGGGCACGGGGTGGGGGGAGTGTCTAGGTAGAGGGGTGGGCCTTAGGGTTTAAATAGTGAGAGCGCAGAGGAGCGGGCGCCATTTTGAGAAAAGAGCGCACGAAGCAACTCCGCCCTCCCGCCCTGGGGGTTTTTTTCTTTGACAGGTCGAGTTCTTTAGTTCATGTTGTGCGAGTAGTCATGTTTAACATACATCAACGCAATTTTATTTACACGAAAAATTTAAAAAATAAATAAAATAAAATAAAAATATATGTCGATGATTGCACTGTTGTCACTTTTATATTTTCCAGGATGTACTGTTTTATGACGGTTCTTGCAGGGTCTCCGGATCTTGGTGGTATTTGTCGCGGCAGTCGTGGCAGGGGGAGGTCATAGAAGCTGGGGCTACAGCATGGTATAGGTGAATGGGAGGGCCTCAATGGTGGGGCTGGACTCTCAGAGTTGGGGCACCTGGTTGGTTCGGTGTGGCGTTCATCAGTTGGTGTCCCCGAGCTGGTGGTACGCGGCTGGGGGCAAGATGGAATGGCCACGGTGGTTTTTTGGTTGCGCAGTTTTTGGCGGCTTCTACGACCTCCCTCGTCAGGGTTAATTTAATGTTACGGTTATTTATGTTATTTATGTTATTTATGTTCAATAAACGGCTGCTGTGGCCGATTTAATCCGAACGGTGGCTGTGTGTGGTTATTTGGGGAAGAAAACGGGTATGAAGGTCGGGTAGTACAGTAGGCTATGTTTGGGCCTGAGTGTAACCAATAACCCTCTCATGTAACAGTGTTTATATGCAAGATTAGATTGTGCAGAGCAGGGGGCAGGGAAGGGCAGATTATTCACACCCACAAATATTCATGAGGGAGAGCTCAGGCATTGTTGTTACACGCCCCCACAGCTTTGCTGCAGCATGTAAACAAAGCATGAATAGCAGGACTAGGCAAAGGTGTAAGTATGTTTTTTTTTCAAGAAATCAATCTGTAGTTCCATGTATGGTCACTTAAGGTGAGGAAAACAAAAGAGACGCTGCAGTCAGGATTTTTTATGGTCTTTTTATTTTTTTGGGGGAGAAGGGAGGGAAGAAATGGGGAAGGGAAGGTTATTTTATTTTTGGGGAAATATTTTTCTTTTTATTTTTTTAATGGAGAGGGATTAAGGAGAGAAGAGGAAAGGAGAAGTGGGGAAGGGAAGATCATTTTTAGTTTTTTTCATATTTTTTTTAAGGAAGGGGATTTTTCGTTTTCAGGTTTTTTTTGTGGCAGTAGTTCAGGATAGTGCTTGAATGTTCGCCTTTACACTGGCTCTTTTCCGGAGGCTCTCTAGATTTCATTTTCCTCCTCCAGAATATGCAGACGCTAAGAAAAAGAAGATCAATCAGCTATTTAATATCCGCTATTTACATGTGAGCTCTGAATGAAACGTGTGCACAGATCCTCCAATGTGTTCTCGATACATTATAACATATCTGACCTTTTAATATGCGCCAAATTTATCATGAAGCCTTCAGCACTGTGATAAATCTGGCGCACCTTGTGACTGCCTGGACTAAGTTTACGCTGTGTAAATATTAAGCAGCAATAATACGCTAGCTCCATAGAGTATCTTATAAATGCTACCTACCATATGCCAGCGATCAACATGATGGTGACGGAGCCGGCCACAGATATTGCTGTGAGGGAAGCATTGCTGTTATGGAGCTCCTCTAGAAGTGGCGACTCAGGCGCTGTGATGTCAAGCACATCAGGAAGTGTAGAGGCGAGGATGGTATTTTTCTATTGCCTGTTCCGATCCACTGATAACTAAATGAGAAAAACAATTACATTAATAGTTCATACCATGAAGAGAATGATACTGACTTTGTAGTGTATCTTATATATGACATAATATTATATATTTTTCTGAATTGTCTGTATCATGGCGGCTCAGAAGCACTGTCAAAACAAAGAGTGGCTCCAAAATACTGAAAGCGGCTTAAATTATCACTTTATAGGTTTTCCTTACAAATACTAATCT
>JAKVIS010001615.1:0-31170 GCA_033119425.1 Bufotes viridis
AGACATCAGCAAGGACAAAGCCTAGTTTATGAGCACTTTCATTATAGCTGCAATAAAATACTTGGTTGGAACCTGCTTTTGAATTCCTGGAGCAGGTAGGGCAGTTGCAGAGGTGCTAAATTTATTTAGTGCTAGCACAGAACTTTGATTGGACAGGCATGTGCATTCTCATTCTGCCAACTCCAAAAATGCATAAAAGGTATGGTATCTCATGAGAGGTGGTAAGTTGCAGAAGCTAAGCTGAACTGCACCTGCATTTCAGCGGCCAAAAAGCAAGAAACAGAAAAGGCTTAGCTCTGTCGGTGGCCACTTTCTATTCCTGTGTTGAGAAAGCGAGTAACGAGGGTTACTCTGAGAGTTCATTTTTCCATACCATCAGGAACAGTTAAGAAGGCTTTTGTGTCCTGGACTTGCTAATAGACGCTGGACAGTATTTTAATCTGCACAGAAGCGCCACTTGTTCCCTCAAACAAATCTTCCATAATCTGACACCTTCGTTTGACACACAAAAACGTGCCCTTACCTGTTGATTGGTGCCCTTGCCTGTTGAGGTGCATGGATCCACACCTGACTGAAGAATGAAGCATCATGGCTGCTGCCAGGGAGGAAAACAGCAAGGGTCCATTGTGATGTCATCATCCATGTATGCTGAAGGGTTCCATTGTGACACGCTCAGTGTTCCGTGTACTGAAATTTTTATGGAGGCTGCCATATTTATTTTCTGGGGACAGCCATTTTGATTTGCAGTTAAACACAGCTGTCATTTCAATGAATAAGAAATGTTGACAAGGGATTGGATTGCAACCAACAGACGTCAGCAAGGACAAATCCTAGTTTATGAGCACTTTTCATTATAGCTGCAATAAAATACTTGGTTGGAACCTGCTTTTGAATTCCTGGAGCAGGTAGGGCAGTTGCAGAGTTGCTAAGTTCATTTAGTGCTAGCACAGAACTTTGATTGGCAGGCATGTGCATTCTCATTCTGACAACTCCAAAAATGCATCAAAGGTATGGTATCTCATGAGAGGTGGTGAGTTGCAGAAGCTAAGCTGAACTGCACCTGCATTTCAGCGGCCAAAAAGCAAGAAACAGAAAAGGCTTAGCTCTGTCGGTGGCCACTTTCTATTCCTGTGTTGAGAAAGCGAGTAACGAGGGTTACTCTGAGAGTTCATTTTTCCATACCATCAGGAACAGTTAAGAAGGCTTTTGTGTCCTGGGCTTGCTAATAGACGCTGGACAGTATTTTAATCTGCACAGAAGCGCCACTTGTTCCCTCAAACAAATCTTCTATAATCTGACACCTTCGTTTGACACACAAAAACGTGCCCTTACCTGTTGATTGGTGCCCTTGCCTGTTGAGGTGCATGGATCCACACCTGACTGAAGAATGAAGCATCATGGCTGCTGCCAGGGAGGAAAACAGCAAGGGTCCATTGTGATGTCATCATCCATGTATGCTGAAGGGTTCCATTGTGACACGCTCAGTGTTCCGTGTACTGAAATTTTTATGGAGGCTGCCATATTTATTTTCTGGGGGCAGCCATTTTGATTTGCAGTTAAACACAGCTGTCATTTCAATGAATAAGAAATGTTGACAAGGGATTGGATTGCAACAACAGACGTCAGCAAGGACAAAGCCTAGTTTATGAGCACTTTTCATTATAGCTGCAATAAAATACTTGGTTGGAACCTGCTTTTGAATTCCTGGAGCAGGTAGGGCAGTTGCAGAGGTGCTAAATTTATTTAGTGCTAGCACAGAACTTTGATTGGACAGGCATGTGCATTCTCATTCTGCCAACTCCAAAAATGCATAAAAGGTATGGTATCTCATGAGAGGTGGTGAGTTGCAGAAGCTAAGCTGAACTGCACCTGCATTTCAGCGGCCAAAAAGCAAGAAACAGAAAAGGCTTAGCTCTGTCGGTGGCCGCTTTCTATTCCTGTGTTGAGAAAGCGAGTAACAAGGGTTACTCTAAGAGTTCATTTTTCCATACCATCAGGAACAGTTAAGAAGGCTTTTGTGTCCTGGGCTTGCTAATAGACGCTGGACAGTATTTTAATCTGCACAGAAGCGCCACTTGTTCCCTCAAACAAATCTTCCATAATCTGACACCTTCGTTTGACACACAAAAACGTGCCCTTACCTGTTGATTGGTGCCCTTGCCTGTTGAGGTGCATGGATCCACACCTGACTGAAGAATGAAGCATCATGGCTGCTGCCAGGGAGGAAAACAGCAAGGGTCCATTGTGATGTCATCATCCATGTATGCTGAAGGGTTCCATTGTGACACGCTCAGTGTTCCGTGTACTGAAATTTTTATGGAGGCTGCCATATTTATTTTCTGGGGGCAGCCATTTTGATTTGCAGTTAAACACAGCTGTCATTTCAATGAATAAGAAATGTTGACAAGGGATTGGATTGCAACAACAGACGTCAGCAAGGACAAAGCCTAGTTTATGAGCACTTTTCATTATAGCTGCAATAAAATACTTGGTTGGAACCTGCTTTTGAATTCCTGGAGCAGGTAGGGCAGTTGCAGAGGTGCTAAATTTATTTAGTGCTAGCACAGAACTTTGATTGGACAGGCATGTGCATTCTCATTCTGCCAACTCCAAAAATGCATAAAAGGTATGGTATCTCATGAGAGGTGGTGAGTTGCAGAAGCTAAGCTGAACTGCACCTGCATTTCAGCGGCCAAAAAGCAAGAAACAGAAAAGGCTTAGCTCTGTCGGTGGCCGCTTTCTATTCCTGTGTTGAGAAAGCGAGTAACAAGGGTTACTCTAAGAGTTCATTTTTCCATACCATCAGGAACAGTTAAGAAGGCTTTTGTGTCCTGGGCTTGCTAATAGACGCTGGACAGTATTTTAATCTGCACAGAAGCGCCACTTGTTCCCTCAAACAAATCTTCCATAATCTGACACCTTCGTTTGACACACAAAAACGTGCCCTTACCTGTTGATTGGTGCCCTTGCCTGTTGAGGTGCATGGATCCACACCTGACTGAAGAATGAAGCATCATGGCTGCTGCCAGGGAGGAAAACAGCAAGGGTCCATTGTGATGTCATCATCCATGTATGCTGAAGGGTTCCATTGTGACACGCTCAGTGTTCCTTGTACTGAAATTTTTATGGAGGCTGCCATATTTATTTTCTGGGGGCAGCCATTTTGATTTGCAGTTAAACACAGCTGTCATTTCAATGAATAAGAAATGTTGACAAGGGATTGGATTGCAACCACAGACGTCAGCAAGGACAAAGCCTAGTTTATGAGCACTTTTCATTATAGCTGCAATAAAATACTTGGTTGGAACCTGCTTTTGAATTCCTGGAGCAGGTAGGGCAGTTGCAGAGTTGCTAAGTTCATTTAGTGCTAGCACAGAACTTTGATTGGACAGGCATGTGCATTCTCATTCTGACAACTCCAAAAATGCATCAAAGGTATGGTATCTCATGAGAGGTGGTGAGTTGCAGAAGCTAAGCTGAACTGCACCTGCATTTCAGCGGCCAAAAAGCAAGAAACAGAAAAGGCTTAGCTCTGTCGGTGGCCACTTTCTATTCCTGTGTTGAGAAAGCGAGTAACGAGGGTTACTCTGAGAGTTCATTTTTCCATACCATCAGGAACAGTTAAGAAGGCTTTTGTGTCCTGGGCTTGCTAATAGACGCTGGACAGTATTTTAATCTGCACAGAAGCGCCACTTGTTCCCTCAAACAAATCTTCCATAATCTGACACCTTCGTTTGACACACAAAAACGTGCCCTTACCTGTTGATTGGTGCCCTTGCCTGTTGAGGTGCATGGATCCACACCTGACTGAAGAATGAAGCATCATGGCTGCTGCCAGGGAGGAAAACAGCAAGGGTCCATTGTGATGTCATCATCCATGTATGCTGAAGGGTTCCATTGTGACACGCTCAGTGTTCCGTGTACTGAAATTTTTATGGAGGCTGCCATATTTATTTTCTGGGGGCAGCCATTTTGATTTGCAGTTAAACACAGCTGTCATTTCAATGAATAAGAAATGTTGACAAGGGATTGGATTGCAACAAGAGACGTCAGCAAGGACAAAGCCTAGTTTATGAGCACTTTTCATTATAGCTGCAATAAAATACTTGGTTGGAACCTGCTTTTGAATTCCTGGAGCAGGTAGGGCAGTTGCAGAGGTGCTAAATTTATTTAGTGCTAGCACAGAACTTTGATTGGACAGGCATGTGCATTCTCATTCTGCCAACTCCAAAAATGCATAAAAGGTATGGTATCTCATGAGAGGTGGTGAGTTGCAGAAGCTAAGCTGAACTGCACATGCATTTCAGTGGCCAAAAAGCAAGAAACAGAAAAGGCTTAGCTCTGTCGGTGGCCGCTTTCTATTCCTGTGTTGAGAAAGCGAGTAACAAGAGTTACTCTAAGAGTTCATTTTATCATACCATCAGGAACAGTTAAGAAGGCTTTTGTGTCCTGGGCTTGCTAATAGACGCTGGACAGTATTTTAATCTGCACAGAAGCGCCACTTGTTCCCTCAAACAAATCTTCCATAATCTGACACCTTCGTTTGACACACAAAAACGTGCCCTTACCTGTTGATTGGTGCCCTTGCCTGTTGAGGTGCATGGATCCACACCTGACTGAAGAATGAAGCATCATGGCTGCTGCCAGGGAGGAAAACAGCAAGGGTCCATTGTGATGTCATCATCCATGTATGCTGAAGGGTTCCATTGTGACACGCTCAGTGTTCCGTGTACTGAAATTTTTATGGAGGCTGCCATATTTATTTTCTGGGGGCAGCCATTTTGATTTGCAGTTAAACACAGCTGTCATTTCAATGAATAAGAAATGTTGACAAGGGATTGGATTGCAACCAAAGACGTCAGCAAGGACAAAGCCTAGTTTATGAGCACTTTTCATTATAGCTGCAATAAAATACTTGGTTGGAACCTGCTTTTGAATTCCTGGAGCAGGTAAGGCAGTTGCAAAGTTGCTATGTTCATTTAGTGCTAGCACAAAACTTTGATTGGACAGGCATGTGCATTCTCATTCTGACAACTCCAAAAATGCATCAAAGGTATGGTATCTCATGAGAGGTGGTGAGTTGCAGAAGCTAAGCTGAACTGCACCTGCATTTCAGCGGCCAAAAAGCAAGAAACAGAAAAGGCTTAGCTCTGTCGGTGGCCACTTTCTATTCCTGTGTTGAGAAAGCGAGTAACGAGGGTTACTCTGAGAGTTCATTTTTCCATACCATCAGGAACAGTTAAGAAGGCTTTTGTGTCCTGGGCTTGCTAATAGACGCTGGACAGTATTTTAATCTGCACAGAAGCGCCACTTGTTCCCTCAAACAAATCTTCCATAATCTGACACCTTCGTTTGACACACAAAAACGTGCCCTTACCTGTTGATTGGTGCCCTTGCCTGTTGAGGTGCATGGATCCACACCTGACTGAAGAATGAAGCATCATGGCTGCTGCCAGGGAGGAAAACAGCAAGGGTCAATTGTGATTGTAGCATCCCCAAGTCAGGGCAATGTATGGAACTAACCTGGGGAATGCCAGTGATGGAGAGGCCGGCACGCTGTTCCTCTGGGGCACTCTCTGGGTTCTTGCGGGACACAGCCAGGTGGAATGTGAGGTGCCCTTGGTGTTGTAGTTTAACGTGCCTATGGCTGGGTCCCTGATGTGTCGTGACGCCAGTGCCAGTAAACGGTGGCACACCGTATTTATAGTAGGAATAACAGAGGTGCAGACTTGTAACTTGAAAACAGAATTCCAACTTTACTGAAAACCGTAGAAAATACAGCAGGCAACCTCTTAACACAGTTCTTGTTGCAGAGAATAGACGTTTGTACAGTCGCAGTTACAGCAGGCTTACATCCAGCAAGGTATAACAGAGGGAAAGACAACAGGACTTAGAATTGCAGGTGAACCTTACTTTCTTCCTGACTTGTCCTGACTGGAATTGATGCTTCAAGGCCCCAATGCCCTACTTCTGGCTTATATCCTTGAATCTCCAGTAGACAGTGTACCTCCTCTTGGCATTTAGTACCTCTTGCTCTAGGGATTGCCTCTGCTTGACTTCTGCTGACTCGCTTAGGCCTGTGACATGTGGCCTTCACAGACTCCAGGGTCTGCACTAACTTCCCAGGCCCAGGGCCTGGTGTAGACCTCACAGGCTCATGGCCTGGAGTAGACTGAGCTGAGCTGTCTGACTGAGCTTTCTTTCCCTGACTGGGCCTTATATAGACTAGAGCTACCTAGCTCCCTCTAGTGACTAGAGCTGGAATTACATCCCTAGCCTGCCTGCACATGGCACATTTCACAGTAACAGGGAATTAAATACCATAAATTGCATTGCATTATATAAATAGGACCTTTACCAGCCTCCCCATAAATGAGAGAAGCGACAGCAGCCAAGTGACCCTTCTGTAGTGACGGGTAGTACAACTCCCGTACACTACATACCCCGCTGCTTTAAGCTGAGTACGCCCTCGTACTCTAACAGGGTACCGCCCAACTGGAATTTTCACCTGAAAGAGACAAAAGAAAACATGCAGGCATACATACTCATCAGTAATCAATTCCATCTGCATTTACAATTATGATCAGGTCCAGCTGGTTGACGGAGAAGTGCGGTGACAAGGGGCGTCGCTCTCTTCCTTCAGGATAGTGAGTGGAACTGGGGCGCTGACCTGGCACAGTGGATGTTAGGGAATACCAGGATAGTCCATGACAATGAATGAGTCCATAATAAAAGCAACATCACAGAGGCTCGCACACAGGGAGTCCGTCTCTGGGCACATAGACTTGAATATAAAATATTTGAGCAATAAATACGGTCAGCAGCACATACATAAAATCACAATACAGGACTCTGACAATACCAGGGTAACACCTTCCTGGCAAGTCCTGCGTATTTTTAAAGTGCTGACATAAAATAACCCTTTTCAACCTGAAATGGGGGTTAAAAGGGGATACGGCGCAAATAAAAGCACAACTTGGAATTATTAAAGTACTTGACGCCAAAATGGTAGCAGCCGGCAGGATGTCCCGGAACAGAAAGAGGCAGGCTGGGAGCAGTGGTTCCACAGTGGCAACTTATTTGTCAAACATGCCACCGGCCGTGGGGAACTGGCAGCAAGCTCTACCAGCCTGGCAAACTTAAAGGAACAGTTCCTGTAAACATGTATGATGTCCCTGTGAGGATGAGCAAAAATGGCCTAGCAGGCCTGCTCACAGGTACGTATCAAAGGATCCCTGTTCATCAGAGGTAGTGCAGCCCTGTGCTGCTGGTAGTCTGGGCCATGCACCAGGGCCACTTGGAGGGGGTGCCCACCAAAGAGAATGGGCCGGAAACATCACAGGTATTGGGCCTACCCACCTCACTGGCCCGCTGGGTTGCGGACATATAGGAGCTGCTGGCCTCGGGACACGGGCCGGCGCTGGGGTAGACACTTCCTCTGGCCGGGACATAACGCTCCCGTCACGGCGGACTCGGCTCCTGGCATATGTCAATTTATCCGCGGTTACACGGACCTTGGGTGGCTCAGCGCTAGCGGTAGGACTTTGGACTACAGATTCGGGTGGTACAGGGGTCACAGGTAACTCACCACCGCTGGACTGCTGCGCTGCCTTCTTAGACTCTGTCACTTGCCGCAGGCCATCCAGGTAAGCCTGTAAGGAAGCGATCCGCTCCTCCAGGGCGGAGATCTCACTGCTGGATTCCGGCACACTTGCAGCAGGCTCAGATGAGGTTCCATCATGGCGGTTCTTCCGCAGGTCATCCATGGCTTCACTGAACTGGGCCATCCGCGCCCAATCAGCGGCTGTCTTCTCTCGTCGCGGCAGCTCTGGAGAGGGATAAGGACTGGGAGGCTTGTCCAGGATCGTCGGCTGCCAGAAGATGTTCGGGCCGAGAAAGGAACTCTTCTCTTGGTACGTATTCCGGATGGGTCCCGGCGGGTCCTCTGTCTCCACCGGATCTTCTGTTTCTTCCCAGTCTTCCGGTACCGGTCCTGGACGGGTCACCGCAGTGGCATATGGGCCTCGCAGGCCCTCTGCGGGAGTGAACTCCACTTTCTCTCCGACTGCTAGATTATGCAGTCGCCCCGGGAGATAGCTGCGCTTGACGGACCGGCGATTCACGTAATAGTCCCGGTTGGTGCCGGTTTCTTGGATGAATCCAAATCCTCTAACCTTGTCAAACTCGAGCACGACTCCGGTGCGGCGCTCGAGCTGGGGCTTGCTGTCCCTGGAATCCTCATAGATCCGCTTGGTGACTTCTCGAAGTATTTCTTCTGAGTGGTGGTTTTTAAAGTTGCCGCCACTCGGATCTCGGCCATCAGGGCCGACTCACGCGGGTTCCGCGGGAGGAAGCCTTCTCGCTGCGGGTGGAAACGGCAGGGCTCGGCTTGTGGCCATGGACAGGTCTGGGCCATGTCGCTGGGAGTATACGCTGGGGGCGCAGGGCGCTCCTTAGTTGCTCCTGGGGTCGCCTCCATTGCACCAACTACGGCTCCGGATCCCTCTGATTCAGGTAGGAAACCCCGTAGCAGGGTGAGCCACTGTTCCTGCAGGCTCCACCCCGTCGTTTCTTGCACGCCCCCTAGGTATTCCAGTATAGGGTAGGCGGTGTCCATATTAGAATCCTCAAAGGAAGGCGTTACCTCCAGGTCGTCTTCTCCTCCCTCTTGGAGGGTTTTGGCGCCAAATTTTCGCGCCAGTGAGGTCAGGGATGGCGCAAGAAGAAGTCCAATTGCGCCGGCGGCCATCTTGGGCGCCATGATGCATCAATTCAATGACAGCAAGCAGCGGTAGTAAAACAGCATAAAAGTCCACAAAAATGCACTTTGAAGTGGCGATTTTCTTCCTCTTGATAGCGCAACACTGCACAGCGCTTTTTAGAAGTTTTTGGGACACTTTTCTGTACGTTTTAAGTCCTCAAAGTTCACTTCAAATAAACAGGCGTTTTGTCACTTGGCAAACTGGTTAAGGCACAAAGTTCACGTTTTGCTCACAGTCCGTAAAACGTGCGTATCCTGTTCGTGACGCCAAAATGTAGCATCCCCAAGTCAGGGCAATGTATGGAACTAACCTGGGGAATGCCAGTGATGGAGAGGCCGGCACGCTGTTCCTCTGGGGCACTCTCTGGGTTCTTGCGGGACACAGCCAGGTGGAATGTGAGGTGCCCTTGGTGTTGTAGTTTAACGTGCCTATGGCTGGGTCCCTGATGTGTCGTGACGCCAGTGCCAGTAAACGGTGGCACACCGTATTTATAGTAGGAATAACAGAGGTGCAGACTTGTAACTTGAAAACAGAATTCCAACTTTACTGAAAACCGTAGAAAATGCAGCAGGCAACCTCTTAACACAGTTCTTGTTGCAGAGAATAGACGTTTGTACAGTCGCAGTTACAGCAGGCTTACATCCAGCAAGGTATAACAGAGGGAAAGACAACAGGACTTAGAATTGCAGGTGAACCTTACTTTCTTCCTGACTTGTCCTGACTGGAATTGATGCTTCAAGGCCCCAATGCCCTACTTCTGGCTTATATCCTTGAATCTCCAGTAGACAGTGTACCTCCTCTTGGCATTTAGTACCTCTTGCTCTAGGGATTGCCTCTGCTTGACTTCTGCTGACTCGCTTAGGCCTGTGACATGTGGCCTTCACAGACTCCAGGGTCTGCACTAACTTCCCAGGCCCAGGGCCTGGTGTAGACCTCACAGGCTCATGGCCTGGAGTAGACTGAGCTGAGCTGTCTGACTGAGCTTTCTTTCCCTGACTGGGCCTTATAGACTAGAGCTACCTAGCTCCCTCTAGTGACTAGAGCTGGAATTACATCCCTAGCCTGCCTGCACATGGCACATTTCACAGTAACAGGGAATTAAATACCATAAATTGCATTGCATTATATAAATAGGACCTTTACCAGCCTCCCCATAAATGAGAGGAGCGACAGCAGCCAAGTGACCCTTCTGTAGTGACGGGTAGTACAACTCCCGTACACTACATGATGTCATCATCCATGTATGCTGAAGGGTTCCATTGTGACATGCTCAGTGTTCCTTGTACTGAAATTTTTATGGAGGCTGCCATATTTATTTTCTGGGGCAGCCATTTTGATTTGCAGTTAAACACAGCTGTCATTTCAATGAATAAGAAATATTGACAAGGGATTGTATTGCAACAACAGACGTCAGCAAGGACAAAGCCTAGTTTATGAGCACTTTTCATTATAGCTGCAATAAAATACTTGGTTGGAACCTGCTTTTGAATTCCTGGAGCAGGTAGGGCAGTTGCAGAGGTGCTAAATTTATTTAGTGCTAGCACAGAACTTTGATTGGACAGGCATGTGCATTCTCATTCTGCCAACTCCAAAAATGCATAAAAGGTATGGTATCTCATGAGAGGTGGTGAGTTGCAGAAGCTAAGCTGAACTGCACCTGCATTTCAGCGGCCAAAAAGCAAGAAACAGAAAAGGCTTAGCTCTGTCGGTGGCCGCTTTCTATTCCTGTGTTGAGAAAGCGAGTAACAAGGGTTACTCTAAGAGTTCATTTTTCCATACCATCAGGAACAGTTAAGAAGGCTTTTGTGTCCTGGCCTTGCTAATAGACGCTGGACAGTAATTTAATCTGCACAGAAGCGCCACTTGTTCCCTCAAACAAATCTTCCATAATCTGACACCTTCGTTTGACACACAAAAACGTGCCCTTACCTGTTGATTGGTGCCCTTGCCTGTTGAGGTGCATGGATCCACACCTGACTGAAGAATGAAGCATCATGGCTGCTGCCAGGGAGGAAAACAGCAAGGGTCCATTGTGATGTCATCATCCATGTATGCTGAAGGGTTCCATTGTGACACGCTCAGTGTTCCGTGTACTGAAATTTTTATGGAGGCTGCCATATTTATTTTCTGGGGGCAGCCATTTTGATTTGCAGTTAAACACAGCTGTCATTTCAATGAATAAGAAATGTTGACAAGGGATTGGATTGCAACAACAGACGTCAGCAAGGACAAAGCCTAGTTTATGAGCACTTTTCATTATAGCTGCAATAAAATACTTGGTTGGAACCTGCTTTTGAATTCCTGGAGCAGGTAGGGCAGTTGCAGAGTTGCTAAGTTCATTTAGTGCTAGCACAGAACTTTGATTGGACAGGCATGTGCATTCTCATTCTGACAACTCCAAAAATGCATCAAAGGTATGGTATCTCATGAGAGGTGGTGAGTTGCAGAAGCTAAGCTGAACTGCACCTGCATTTCAGCGGCCAAAAAGCAAGAAACAGAAAAGGCTTAGCTCTGTCGGTGGCCGCTTTCTATTCCTGTGTTGAGAAAGCGAGTAACAAGGGTTACTCTAAGAGTTCATTTTTCCATACCATCAGGAACAGTTAAGAAGGCTTTTGTGTCCTGGGCTTGCTAATAGACGCTGGACAGTATTTTAATCTGCACAGAAGCGCCACTTGTTCCCTCAAACAAATCTTCCATAATCTGACACCTTCGTTTGACACACAAAAACGTGCCCTTACCTGTTGATTGGTGCCCTTGCCTGTTGAGGTGCATGGATCCACACCTGACTGAAGAATGAAGCATCATGGCTGCTGCCAGGGAGGAAAACAGCAAGGGTCCATTGTGATGTCATCATCCATGTATGCTGAAGGGTTCCATTGTGACACGCTCAGTGTTCCGTGTACTGAAATTTTTATGGAGGCTGCCATATTTATTTTCTGGGGGCAGCCATTTTGATTTGCAGTTAAACACAGCTGTCATTTCAATGAATAAGAAATGTTGACAAGGGATTGGATTGCAACAACAGACGTCAGCAAGGACAAAGCCTAGTTTATGAGCACTTTTCATTATAGCTGCAATAAAATACTTGGTTGGAACCTGCTTTTGAATTCCTGGAGCAGGTAGGGCAGTTGCAGAGTTGCTAAGTTCATTTAGTGCTAGCACAGAACTTTGATTGGACAGGCATGTGCATTCTCATTCTGACAACTCCAAAAATGCATCAAAGGTATGGTATCTCATGAGAGGTGGTGAGTTGCAGAAGCTAAGCTGAACTGCACCTGCATTTCAGCGGCCAAAAAGCAAGAAACAGAAAAGGCTTAGCTCTGTCGGTGGCCACTTTCTATTCCTGTGTTGAGAAAGCGAGTAACGAGGGTTACTCTGAGAGTTCATTTTTCCATACCATCAGGAACAGTTAAGAAGGCTTTTGTGTCCTGGGCTTGCTAATAGACGCTGGACAGTATTTTAATCTGCACAGAAGCGCCACTTGTTCCCTCAAACAAATCTTCCATAATCTGACACCTTCGTTTGACACACAAAAACGTGCCCTTACCTGTTGATTGGTGCCCTTGCCTGTTGAGGTGCATGGATCCACACCTGACTGAAGAATGAAGCATCATGGCTGCTGCCAGGGAGGAAAACAGCAAGGGTCCATTGTGATGTCATCATCCATGTATGCTGAAGGGTTCCATTGTGACACGCTCAGTGTTCCGTGTACTGAAATTTTTATGGAGGCTGCCATATTTATTTTCTGGGGCAGCCATTTTGATTTGCAGTTAAACACAGCTGTCATTTCAATGAATAAGAAATGTTGACAAGGGATTGGATTGCAACAACAGACGTCAGCAAGGACAAAGCCTAGTTTATGAGCACTTTTCATTATAGCTGCAATAAAATACTTGGTTGGAACCTGCTTTTGAATTCCTGGAGCAGGTAGGGCAGTTGCAGAGGTGCTAAATTTATTTAGTGCTAGCACAGAACTTTGATTGGACAGGCATGTGCATTCTCATTCTGCCAACTCCAAAAATGCATAAAAGGTATGGTATCTCATGAGAGGTGGTGAGTTGCAGAAGCTAAGCTGAACTGCACCTGCATTTCAGCGGCCAAAAAGCAAGAAACAGAAAAGGCTTAGCTCTGTCGGTGGCCGCTTTCTATTCCTGTGTTGAGAAAGCGAGTAACAAGGGTTACTCTAAGAGTTCATTTTATCCATACCATCAGGAACAGTTAAGAAGGCTTTTGTGTCCTGGGCTTGCTAATAGACGCTGGACAGTATTTTAATCTGCACAGAAGCGCCACTTGTTCCCTCAAACAAATCTTCCATAATCTGACACCTTCGTTTGACACACAAAAACGTGCCCTTACCTGTTGATTGGTGCCCTTGCCTGTTGAGGTGCATGGATCCACACCTGACTGAAGAATGAAGCATCATGGCTGCTGCCAGGGAGGAAAACAGCAAGGGTCCATTGTGATGTCATCATCCATGTATGCTGAAGGGTTCCATTGTGACACGCTCAGTGTTCCGTGTACTGAAATTTTTATGGAGGCTGCCATATTTATTTTCTGGGGACAGCCATTTTGATTTGCAGTTAAACACAGCTGTCATTTCAATGAATAAGAAATGTTGACAAGGGATTGGATTGCAACCAAAGACGTCAGCAAGGACAAAGCCTAGTTTATGAGCACTTTTCATTATAGCTGCAATAAAATACTTGGTTGGAACCTGCTTTTGAATTCCTGGAGCAGGTAAGGCAGTTGCAAAGTTGCTATGTTCATTTAGTGCTAGCACAAAACTTTGATTGGACAGGCATGTGCATTCTCATTCTGACAACTCCAAAAATGCATCAAAGGTATGGTATCTCATGAGAGGTGGTGAGTTGCAGAAGCTAAGCTGAACTGCACCTGCATTTCAGCGGCCAAAAAGCAAGAAACAGAAAAGGCTTAGCTCTGTCGGTGGCCACTTTCTATTCCTGTGTTGAGAAAGCGAGTAACGAGGGTTACTCTGAGAGTTCATTTTTCCATACCATCAGGAACAGTTAAGAAGGCTTTTGTGTCCTGGGCTTGCTAATAGACGCTGGACAGTATTTTAATCTGCACAGAAGCGCCACTTGTTCCCTCAAACAAATCTTCCATAATCTGACACCTTCGTTTGACACACAAAAACGTGCCCTTACCTGTTGATTGGTGCCCTTGCCTGTTGAGGTGCATGGATCCACACCTGACTGAAGAATGAAGCATCATGGCTGCTGCCAGGGAGGAAAACAGCAAGGGTCAATTGTGATTGTAGCATCCCCAAGTCAGGGCAATGTATGGAACTAACCTGGGGAATGCCAGTGATGGAGAGGCCGGCACGCTGTTCCTCTGGGGCACTCTCTGGGTTCTTGCGGGACACAGCCAGGTGGAATGTGAGGTGCCCTTGGTGTTGTAGTTTAACGTGCCTATGGCTGGGTCCCTGATGTGTCGTGACGCCAGTGCCAGTAAACGGTGGCACACCGTATTTATAGTAGGAATAACAGAGGTGCAGACTTGTAACTTGAAAACAGAATTCCAACTTTACTGAAAACCGTAGAAAATACAGCAGGCAACCTCTTAACACAGTTCTTGTTGCAGAGAATAGACGTTTGTACAGTCGCAGTTACAGCAGGCTTACATCCAGCAAGGTATAACAGAGGGAAAGACAACAGGACTTAGAATTGCAGGTGAACCTTACTTTCTTCCTGACTTGTCCTGACTGGAATTGATGCTTCAAGGCCCCAATGCCCTACTTCTGGCTTATATCCTTGAATCTCCAGTAGACAGTGTACCTCCTCTTGGCATTTAGTACCTCTTGCTCTAGGGATTGCCTCTGCTTGACTTCTGCTGACTCGCTTAGGCCTGTGACATGTGGCCTTCACAGACTCCAGGGTCTGCACTAACTTCCCAGGCCCAGGGCCTGGTGTAGACCTCACAGGCTCATGGCCTGGAGTAGACTGAGCTGAGCTGTCTGACTGAGCTTTCTTTCCCTGACTGGGCCTTATATAGACTAGAGCTACCTAGCTCCTCTAGTGACTAGAGCTGGAATTACATCCCTAGCCTGCCTGCACATGGCACATTTCACAGTAACAGGGAATTAAATACCATAAATTGCATTGCATTATATAAATAGGACCTTTACCAGCCTCCCCATAAATGAGAGAAGCGACAGCAGCCAAGTGACCCTTCTGTAGTGACGGGTAGTACAACTCCCGTACACTACATACCCCGCTGCTTTAAGCTGAGTACGCCTCGTACTCTAACAGGGTACCGCCCAACTGGAATTTTCACCTGAAAGAGACAAAAGAAAACATGCAGGCATACATACTCATCAGTAATCAATTCCATCTGCATTTACAATTATGATCAGGTCCAGCTGGTTGACGGAGAAGTGCGGTGACAAGGGCGTCGCTCTCTTCCTTCAGGATAGTGAGTGGAACTGGGGCGCTGACCTGGCACAGTGGATGTTAGGGAATACCAGGATAGTCCATGACAATGAATGAGTCCATAATAAAAGCAACATCACAGAGGCTCGCACACAGGGAGTCCGTCTCTGGGCACATAGACTTGAATATAAAATATTTGAGCAATAAACACGGTCAGCAGCACATACATAAAATCACAATACAGGACTCTGACAATACCAGGGTAACACCTTCCTGGCAAGTCCTGCGTATTTTTAAAGTGCTGACATAAAATAACCCTTTTCAACCTGAAATGGGGGTTAAAAGGGATACGGCGCAAATAAAAGCACAACTTGGAATTATTAAAGTACTTGACGCCAAAATGGTAGCAGCCGGCAGGATGTCCCGGAACAGAAAGAGGCAGGCTGGGAGCAGTGGTTCCACAGTGGCAACTTATTTGTCAAACATGCCACCGGCCGTGGGGAACTGGCAGCAAGCTCTACCAGCCTGGCAAACTTAAAGGAACAGTTCCTGTAAACATGTATGATGTCCCTGTGAGGATGAGCAAAAATGGCCTAGCAGGCCTGCTCACAGGTACGTATCAAAGGATCCCTGTTCATCAGAGGTAGTGCAGCCCTGTGCTGCTGGTAGTCTGGGCCATGCACCAGGGCCACTTGGAGGGGTGCCCACCAAAGAGAATGGGCCGGAAACATCACAGGTATTGGGCCTACCCACCTCACTGGCCCGCTGGGTTGCGGACATATAGGAGCTGCTGGCCTCGGGACACGGGCCGGCGCTGGGGTAGACACTTCCTCTGGCCGGGACATAACGCTCCCGTCACGGCGGACTCGGCTCCTGGCATATGTCAATTTATCCGCGGTTACACGGACCTTGGGTGGCTCAGCGCTAGCGGTAGGACTTTGGACTACAGATTCGGGTGGTACAGGGGTCACAGGTAACTCACCACCGCTGGACTGCTGCGCTGCCTTCTTAGACTCTGTCACTTGCCGCAGGCCATCCAGGTAAGCCTGTAAGGAAGCGATCCGCTCCTCCAGGGCGGAGATCTCACTGCTGGATTCCGGCACACTTGCAGCAGGCTCAGATGAGGTTCCATCATGGCGGTTCTTCCGCAGGTCATCCATGGCTTCACTGAACTGGGCCATCCGCGCCCAATCAGCGGCTGTCTTCTCTCGTCGCGGCAGCTCTGGAGAGGGATAAGGACTGGGAGGCTTGTCCAGGATCGTCGGCTGCCAGAAGATGTTCGGGCCGAGAAAGGAACTCTTCTCTTGGTACGTATTCCGGATGGGTCCCGGCGGGTCCTCTGTCTCCACCGGATCTTCTGTTTCTTCCCAGTCTTCCGGTACCGGTCCTGGACGGGTCACCGCAGTGGCATATGGGCCTCGCAGGCCCTCTGCGGGAGTGAACTCCACTTTCTCTCCGACTGCTAGATTATGCAGTCGCCCGGGAGATAGCTGCGCTTGACGGACCGGCGATTCACGTAATAGTCCCGGTTGGTGCCGGTTTCTTGGATGAATCCAAATCCTCTAACCTTGTCAAACTCGAGCACGACTCCGGTGCGGCGCTCGAGCTGGGGCTTGCTGTCCCTGGAATCCTCATAGATCCGCTTGGTGACTTCCTCGAAGTATTTCTTCTGAGTGGTGGTTTTTAAAGTTGCCGCCACTGGATCTCGGCCATCAGGGCCGACTCACGCGGGTTCCGCGGGAGGAAGCCTTCCGCTGCGGGTGGAAACGGCAGGGCTCGGCTTGTGGCCATGGACAGGTCTGGGCCATGTCGCTGGGAGTATACGCTGGGGCGCAGGGCGCTCCTTAGTTGCTCCTGGGGTCGCCTCCATTGCACCAACTACGGCTCCGGATCCCTCTGATTCAGGTAGGAAACCCCGTAGCAGGGTGAGCCACTGTTCCTGCAGGCTCCACCCCGTCGTTTCTTGCACGCCCCTAGGTATTCCAGTATAGGGTAGGCGGTGTCCATATTAGAATCCTCAAAGGAAGGCGTTACCTCCAGGTCGTCTTCTCCTCCCTCTTGGAGGTTTTGGCGCCAAATTTTCGCGCCAGTGAGGTCAGGGATGGCGCAAGAAGAAGTCCAATTGCGCCGGCGGCCATCTTGGGCGCCATGATGCATCAATTCAATGACAGCAAGCAGCGGTAGTAAAACAGCATAAAAGTCCACAAAAATGCACTTTGAAGTGGCGATTTTCTTCCTCTTGATAGCGCAACACTGCACAGCGCTTTTAGAAGTTTTTGGGACACTTTTCTGTACGTTTTAAGTCCTCAAAGTTCACTTCAAATAAACAGGCGTTTTGTCACTTGGCAAACTGGTTAAGGCACAAAGTTCACGCTTTGCTCACAGTCCGTAAAACGTGCGTATCCTGTTCGTGACGCCAAAATGTAGCATCCCCAAGTCAGGGCAATGTATGGAACTAACCTGGGGAATGCCAGTGATGGAGAGGCCGGCACGCTGTTCCTCTGGGGCACTCTCTGGGTTCTTAAGTGGACACAGCCAGGTGGAATGTGAGGTGCCCTTGGTGTTGTAGTTTAACGTGCCTATGGCTGGGTCCCTGATGTGTCGTGACGCCAGTGCCAGTAAACGGTGGCACACCGTATTTATAGTAGGAATAACAGAGGTGCAGACTTGTAACTTGAAAACAGAATTCCAACTTTACTGAAAACCGTAGAAAATGCAGCAGGCAACCTCTTAACACAGTTCTTGTTGCAGAGAATAGACGTTTGTACAGTCGCAGTTACAGCAGGCTTACATCCAGCAAGGTATAACAGAGGGAAAGACAACAGGACTTAGAATTGCAGGTGAACCTTACTTTCTTCCTGACTTGTCCTGACTGGAATTGATGCTTCAAGGCCCCAATGCCCTACTTCTGGCTTATATCCTTGAATCTCCAGTAGACAGTGTACCTCCTCTTGGCATTTAGTACCTCTTGCTCTAGGGATTGCCTCTGCTTGACTTCTGCTGACTCGCTTAGGCCTGTGACATGTGGCCTTCACAGACTCCAGGGTCTGCACTAACTTCCCAGGCCCAGGGCCTGGTGTAGACCTCACAGGCTCATGGCCTGGAGTAGACTGAGCTGAGCTGTCTGACTGAGCTTTCTTTCCCTGACTGGGCCTTATATAGACTAGAGCTACCTAGCTCCCTCTAGTGACTAGAGCTGGAATTACATCCCTAGCCTGCCTGCACATGGCACATTTCACAGTAACAGGGAATTAAATACCATAAATTGCATTGCATTATATAAATAGGACCTTTACCAGCCTCCCCATAAATGAGAGGAGCGACAGCAGCCAAGTGACCCTTCTGTAGTGACGGGTAGTACAACTCCCGTACACTACATGATGTCATCATCCATGTATGCTGAAGGGTTCCATTGTGACATGCTCAGTGTTCCTTGTACTGAAATTTTTATGGAGGCTGCCATATTTATTTTCTGGGGCAGCCATTTTGATTTGCAGTTAAACACAGCTGTCATTTCAATGAATAAGAAATATTGACAAGGGATTGTATTGCAACAACAGACGTCAGCAAGGACAAAGCCTAGTTTATGAGCACTTTTCATTATAGCTGCAATAAAATACTTGGTTGGAACCTGCTTTTGAATTCCTGGAGCAGGTAGGGCAGTTGCAGAGGTGCTAAATTTATTTAGTGCTAGCACAGAACTTTGATTGGACAGGCATGTGCATTCTCATTCTGCCAACTCCAAAAATGCATAAAAGGTATGGTATCTCATGAGAGGTGGTGAGTTGCAGAAGCTAAGCTGAACTGCACCTGCATTTCAGCGGCCAAAAAGCAAGAAACAGAAAAGGCTTAGCTCTGTCGGTGGCCGCTTTCTATTCCTGTGTTGAGAAAGCGAGTAACAAGGGTTACTCTAAGAGTTCATTTTTCCATACCATCAGGAACAGTTAAGAAGGCTTTTGTGTCCTGGCCTTGCTAATAGACGCTGGACAGTAATTTAATCTGCACAGAAGCGCCACTTGTTCCCTCAAACAAATCTTCCATAATCTGACACCTTCGTTTGACACACAAAAACGTGCCCTTACCTGTTGATTGGTGCCCTTGCCTGTTGAGGTGCATGGATCCACACCTGACTGAAGAATGAAGCATCATGGCTGCTGCCAGGGAGGAAAACAGCAAGGGTCCATTGTGATGTCATCATCCATGTATGCTGAAGGGTTCCATTGTGACACGCTCAGTGTTCCGTGTACTGAAATTTTTATGGAGGCTGCCATATTTATTTTCTGGGGGCAGCCATTTTGATTTGCAGTTAAACACAGCTGTCATTTCAATGAATAAGAAATGTTGACAAGGGATTGGATTGCAACAAGAGACGTCAGCAAGGACAAAGCCTAGTTTATGAGCACTTTTCATTATAGCTGCAATAAAATACTTGGTTGGAACCTGCTTTTGAATTCCTGGAGCAGGTAGGGCAGTTGCAGAGTTGCAGAGTTGCTAAATTTATTTAGTGCTAGCACAGAACTTTGATTGGACAGGCATGTGCATTCTCATTCTGCCAACTCCAAAAATGCATAAAAGGTATGGTATCTCATGAGAGGTGGTGAGTTGCAGAAGCTAAGCTGAACTGCACCTGCATTTCAGCGGCCAAAAAGCAAGAAACAGAGAAGGCTTAGCTCTGTCGGTGGCCGCTTTCTATTCCTGTGTTGAGAAAGCGAGTAACGAGGGTTACTCTAAGAGTTCATTTTTCCATACCATCAGGAACAGTTAAGAAGGCTTTGGGGTCCTGGGCTTGCTAATAGACGCTGGACAGTATTTTAATCTGCACAGAAGCGCCACTTGTTCCCTCAAACAAATCTTCCATAATCTGACACCTTCGTTTGACACACAAAAACGTGCCCTTACCTGTTGATTGGTGCCCTTGCCTGTTGAGGTGCATGGATCCACACCTGACTGAAGAATGAAGCATCATGGCTGCTGCCAGGGAGGAAAACAGCAAGGGTCCATTGTGATGTCATCATCCATGTATGCTGAAGGGTTCCATTGTGACACGCTCAGTGTTCCGTGTACTGAAATTTTTATGGAGGCTGCCATATTTATTTTCTGGGGGCAGCCATTTTGATTTGCAGTTAAACACAGCTGTCATTTCAATGAATAAGAAATGTTGACAAGGGATTGGATTGCAACAACAGACGTCAGCAAGGACAAAGCCTAGTTTATGAGCACTTTTCATTATAGCTGCAATAAAATACTTGGTTGGAACCTGCTTTTGAATTCCTGGAGCAGGTAGGGCAGTTGCAGAGTTGCTAAGTTCATTTAGTGCTAGCACAGAACTTTGATTGGACAGGCATGTGCATTCTCATTCTGACAACTCCAAAAATGCATCAAAGGTATGGTATCTCATGAGAGGTGGTGAGTTGCAGAAGCTAAGCTGAACTGCACCTGCATTTCAGCGGCCAAAAAGCAAGAAACAGAAAAGGCTTAGCTCTGTCGGTGGCCGCTTTCTATTCCTGTGTTGAGAAAGCGAGTAACAAGGGTTACTCTAAGAGTTCATTTTCCATACCATCAGGAACAGTTAAGAAGGCTTTTGTGTCCTGGGCTTGCTAATAGACGCTGGACAGTATTTTAATCTGCACAGAAGCGCCACTTGTTCCCTCAAACAAATCTTCCATAATCTGACACCTTCGTTTGACACACAAAAACGTGCCCTTACCTGTTGATTGGTGCCCTTGCCTGTTGAGGTGCATGGATCCACACCTGACTGAAGAATGAAGCATCATGGCTGCTGCCAGGGAGGAAAACAGCAAGGGTCCATTGTGATGTCATCATCCATGTATGCTGAAGGGTTCCATTGTGACACGCTCAGTGTTCCTTGTACTGAAATTTTTATGGAGGCTGCCATATTTATTTTCTGGGGGCAGCCATTTTGATTTGCAGTTAAACACAGCTGTCATTTCAATGAATAAGAAATGTTGACAAGGGATTGGATTGCAACCACAGACGTCAGCAAGGACAAAGCCTAGTTTATGAGCACTTTTCATTATAGCTGCAATAAAATACTTGGTTGGAACCTGCTTTTGAATTCCTGGAGCAGGTAGGGCAGTTGCAGAGTTGCTAAGTTCATTTAGTGCTAGCACAGAACTTTGATTGGACAGGCATGTGCATTCTCATTCTGACAACTCCAAAAATGCATCAAAGGTATGGTATCTCATGAGAGGTGGTGAGTTGCAGAAGCTAAGCTGAACTGCACCTGCATTTCAGCGGCCAAAAAGCAAGAAACAGAAAAGGCTTAGCTCTGTCGGTGGCCGCTTTCTATTCCTGTGTTGAGAAAGCGAGTAACAAGGGTTACTCTAAGAGTTCATTTTTCCATACCATCAGGAACAGTTAAGAAGGCTTTTTTGTCCTGGGCTTGCTAATAGACGCTGGACAGTATTTTAATCTGCACAGAAGCGCCACTTGTTCCCTCAAACAAATCTTCCATAATCTGACACCTTCGTTTGACACACAAACATGTGCCCTTACCTGTTGATTGGTGCCCTTGCCTGTTGAGGTGCATGGATCCACACCTGACTGAAGAATAAAGCATCAATGCTGCTGCCAGGGAGGAAAACAGCAAGGGTCCATTGTGATGTCATCATCCATGTATGCTGAAGGGTTCCATTGTGACACGCTCAGTGTTTCTTGTACTGAAATTTTTATGGAGGCTGCCATATTTATTTTCTTGGGGCAGCCATTTTGATTTGCAGTTAAACACAGCTGTCATTTCAATGAATAAGAAATGTTGACAAGGGATTGGATTGCAACCACAGACATCAGCAAGGACAAAGCCTAGTTTATGAGCACTTTTCATTATAGCTGCAATAAAATACTTGGTTGGAACCTGCTTTTGAATTCCTGGAGCAGGTAGGGCAGTTGCAGAGTTGCTAAGTTCATTTAGTGCTAGCACAGAACTTTGATTGGACAGGCATGTGCATTCTCATTCTGCCAACTCCAAAAATGCATCAAAGGTATGGTATCTCATGAGAGGTGGTGAGTTGCAGAAGCACCTGCATTTCAGCGGCCAAAAAGCAAGAAACAGAAAAGGCTTAGCTCTGTCGGTGGCTGCTTTCTATTCCTGTGTTGAGAAAGCGAGTAACAAGGGTTACTCTAAGAGTTCATTTTATCATACCATCAGGAACAGTTAAGAAGGCTTTTGTGTCCTGGGCTTGCTAATAGACGCTGGACAGTATTCCAATCTGCACAGAAGCGCCACTTGTTCCCTCAAACAAATCTTCCATAGTCTGACACCTTCGTTTGACACACAAAAATGTGCCCTTACCTGTTGATTGGTGCCCTTGCCTGTTGAGGTGCATGGATCCACACCTGACTGAAGAATGAAGCATCATGGCTGCTGCCAGGGAGGAAAACAGCAAGGGTCCATTGTGATGTCATCATCCATGTATGCTGAAGGGTTCCATTGTGACACGCTCAGTGTTCCGTGTACTGAAATTTTTATGGAGGCTGCCATATTTATTTTCGGGGGCAGCCATTTTGATTTGCAGTTAAACACAGCTGTCATTTCAATGAATAAGAAATGTTGACAAGGGATTGGATTGCAACCACAGACGTCAGCAAGGACAAAGCCTAGTTTATGAGCACTTTTCATTATAGCTGCAATAAAATACTTGGTTGGAACCTGCTTTTGAATTCCTGGAGCAGGTAGGGCAGTTGCAGAGTTGCTAAGTTCATTTAGTGCTAGCACAGAACTTTGATTGGACAGGCATGTGCATTCTCATTCTGACAACTCCAAAAATGCATAAAAGGTATGGTATCTCATGAGAGGTGGTGAGTTGCAGAAGCTAAGCTGAACTGCACCTGCATTTCAGCGGCCAAAAAGCAAGAAACAGAAAAGGTTTAGCTCTGTCGGTGGCCGCTTTTTATTCCTGTGTTGAGAAAGCGAGTAACAAGGGTTACTCTAAGATTTCATTTTTCCATACCACCAGGAACAGTTAAGAAGGCTTTTGTGTCCTTGGCTTGCTAATAGACTCTGGACAGTATTTTAATCTGCACAGAAACGCCACTTGTTCCCTCAAACAAATCTTCCATAATCTGACACCTTCGTTTGACACACAAAAATGTGCCCTTACCTGTTGATTGGTGCCCTTGCCTGTTGAGGTGCATGGATCCACACCTGACTGAAGAATAAAGCATCATGGCTGCTGCCAGGGAGGAAAACAGCAAGGGTCCATTGTGATGTCATCATCCATGTATGCTGAAGGGTTCCATTGTGACACGCTCAGTGTTCCTTGTACTGAAATTTTTATGGAGGCTGCCATGTTTATTTTCTGGGGGCAGCCATTTTGATTTGCAGTTAAACACAGCTGTCATTTCAATGAATAAGAAATGTTGACAAGGGATTGGATTGCAACCACAGTCGTCAGCAAGGACAAAGCCTAGTTTATGAGCACTTTTCATTATAGCTGCAATAAAATACTTGGTTGGAACCTGCTTTTGAATTCCTGGAGCAGGTAGGGCAATTGCAGAGTTGCTAAGTTCATTTAGTGCTAGCACAGAACTTTGATTGGACAGGCTTGTGCATTCTCATTCTGCCAACTCCAAAAATGCATCAAAGGTATGGTATCTCATGAGAGGTGGTGAGTTGCAGAAGCTAAGCTGAACTGCACCTGCATTTCAGCGGCCAAAAAGCAAGAAACAGAAAAGGCTTAGCTCTGTCGGTGGCTGCTTTCTATTCCTGTGTTGAGAAAGCGAGTAACAAGGGTTACTCTAAGAGTTCATTTTATCATACCATCAGGAACAGTTAAGAAGGCTTTTGTGTCCTGGGCTTGCTAATAGACGCTGGACAGTATTCCAATCTGCACAGAAGCGCCACTTGTTCCCTCAAACAAATCTTCCATAGTCTGACACCTTCGTTTGACACACAAAAACGTGCCCTTACCTGTTGATTGGTGCCCTTGCCTGTTGAGGTGCATGGATCCACACCTGACTGAAGAATGAAGCATCATGGCTGCTGCCAGGGAGGAAAACAGCAAGGGTCCATTGTGATGTCATCATCCATGTATGCTGAAGGGTTCCATTGTGACACGCTCAGTGTTCCGTGTACTGAAATTTTTATGGAGGCTGCCATATTTATTTTCTGGGGCAGCCATTTTGATTTGCAGTTAAACACAGCTGTCATTTCAATGAATAAGAAATGTTGACAAGGGATTGGATTGCAACAACAGACGTCAGCAAGGACAAAGCCTAGTTTATGAGCACTTTTCATTATAGCTGCAATAAAATACTTGGTTGGAACCTGCTTTTGAATTCCTGGAGCAGGTAGGGCAGTTGCAGAGTTGCTAAGTTCATTTAGTGCTAGCACAGAACTTTGATTGGACAGGCATGTGCATTCTCATTCTGACAACTCCAAAAATGCATCAAAGGTATGGTATCTCATGAGAGGTGGTGAGTTGCAGAAGCTAAGCTGAACTGCACCTGCATTTCAGCTGCCAAAAAGCAAGAAACAGAAAAGGCTTAGCTCTGTCGGTGGCCACTTTCTATTCCTGTGTTGAGAAAGCGAGTAACGAGGGTTACTCTAAGAGTTCATTTTTCCATACCATCAGGAACAGTTAAGAAGGCTTTTGTGTCCTGGGCTTGCTAATAGACGCTGGACAGTATTTTAATCTGCACAGAAGCGCCACTTGTTCCCTCAAACAAATCTTCCATAATCTGACACCTTCGTTTGACACACAAAAACGTGCCCTTACCTGTTGATTGGTGCCCTTGCCTGTTGAGGTGCATGGATCCACACCTGACTGAAGAATGAAGCATCATGGCTGCTGCCAGGGAGGAAAACAGCAAGGGTCCATTGTGATGTCATCATCCATGTATGCTGAAGGGTTCCATTGTGACACGCTCAGTGTTCCGTGTACTGAAATTTTTATGGAGGCTGCCATATTTATTTTCTGGGGGCAGCCATTTTGATTTGCAGTTAAACACAGCTGTCATTTCAATGAATAAGAAATGTTGACAAGGGATTGGATTGCAACAACAGACGTCAGCAAGGACAAAGCCTAGTTTATGAGCACTTTTCATTATAGCTGCAATAAAATACTTGGTTGGAACCTGCTTTTGAATTCCTGGAGCAGGTAGGGCAGTTGCAGAGGTGCTAAATTTATTTAGTGCTAGCACAGAACTTTGATTGGACAGGCATGTGCATTCTCATTCTGACAACTCCAAAAATGCATAAAAGGTATGGTATCTCATGAGAGGTGGTGAGTTGCAGAAGCTAAGCTGAACTGCACCTGCATTTCAGCGGCCAAAAAGCAAGAAACAGAAAAGGCTTAGCTCTGTCGGTGGCCGCTTTCTATTCCTGTGTTGAGAAAGCGAGTAACAAGGGTTACTCTAAGAGTTCATTTTTCCATACCATCAGGAACAGTTAAGAAGGCTTTTGTGTCCTGGGCTTGCTAATAGACGCTGGACAGTATTTTAATCTGCACAGAAGCGCCACTTGTTCCCTCAAACAAATCTTCCATAATCTGACACCTTCGTTTGACACACAAAAACGTGCCCTTACCTGTTGATTGGTGCCCTTGCCTGTTGAGGTGCATGGATCCACACCTGACTGAAGAATGAAGCATCATGGCTGCTGCCAGGGAGGAAAACAGCAAGGGTCCATTGTGATGTCATCATCCATGTATGCTGAAGGGTTCCATTGTGACACGCTCAGTGTTCCGTGTACTGAAATTTTTATGGAGGCTGCCATATTTATTTTCTGGGGGCAGCCATTTTGATTTGCAGTTAAACACAGCTGTCATTTCAATGAATAAGAAATGTTGACAAGGGATTGGATTGCAACAACAGACGTCAGCAAGGACAAAGCCTAGTTTATGAGCACTTTTCATTATAGCTGCAATAAAATACTTGGTTGGAACCTGCTTTTGAATTCCTGGAGCAGGTAGGGCAGTTGCAGAGTTGCTAAGTTCATTTAGTGCTAGCACAGAACTTTGATTGGACAGGCATGTGCATTCTCATTCTGACAACTCCAAAAATGCATCAAAGGTATGGTATCTCATGAGAGGTGGTGAGTTGCAGAAGCTAAGCTGAACTGCACCTGCATTTCAGCGGCCAAAAAGCAAGAAACAGAAAAGGCTTAGCTCTGTCGGTGGCCACTTTCTATTCCTGTGTTGAGAAGCGAGTAACGAGGGTTACTCTGAGAGTTCATTTATCCATACCATCAGGAACAGTTAAGAAGGCTTTTGTGTCCTGGGCTTGCTAATAGACGCTGGACAGTATTTTAATCTGCACAGAAGCGCCACTTGTTCCCTCAAACAAATCTTCCATAATCTGACACCTTCGTTTGACACACAAAAACGTGCCCTTACCTGTTGATTGGTGCCCTTGCCTGTTGAGGTGCATGGATCCACACCTGACTGAAGAATGAAGCATCATGGCTGCTTCCAGGGAGGAAAACAGCAAGGGTCCATTGTGATGTCATCATCCATGTATGCTGAAGGGTTCCATTGTGACACGCTCAGTGTTCCGTGTACTGAAATTTTTATGGAGGCTGCCATATTTATTTTCTGGGGGCAGCCATTTTGATTTGCAGTTAAACACAGCTGTCATTTCAATGAATAAGAAATGTTGACAAGGGATTGGATTGCAACCACAGACGTCAGCAAGGACAAAGCCTAGTTTATGAGCACTTTTCATTATAGCTGCAATTAAATACTTGGTTGGAACCTGCTTTTGAATTCCTGGAGCAGGTAGGGCAGTTGCAGAGGTGCTAAATTTATTTAGTGCTAGCACAGAACTTTGATTGGACAGGCATGTGCATTCTCATTCTGCCAACTCCAAAAATGCATAAAAGGTATGGTATCTCATGAGAGGTGGTGAGTTGCAGAAGCTAAGCTGAACTGCACCTGCATTTCAGCGGCCAAAAGCAAGAAACAGAAAAGGCTTAGCTCTGTCGGTGGCCGCTTTCTATTCCTGTGTTGAGAAAGCGAGTAACAAGGGTTACTCTAAGAGTTAATTTTTCCATACCATCAGGAACAGTTAAGAAGGCTTTTGTGTCCTGGGCTTGCTAATAGACGCTGGACAGTATTTTAATCTGCACAGAAGCGCCACTTGTTCCCTCAAACAAATCTTCCATAATCTGACACCTTCGTTTGACACACAAAAATGTGCCCTTACCTGTTGATTGGTGCCCTTGCCTGTTGAGGTGCATGGATCCACACCTGACTGAAGAATAAAGCATCATGGCTGCTGCCAGGGAGGAAAACAGCAAGGGTCCATTGTGATGTCATCATCCATGTATGCTGAAGGGTTCCATTGTGACACGCTCAGTGTTCCTTGTACTGAAATTTTTATGGAGGCTGCCATATTTATTTTCTGGGGGCAGCCATTTTGATTTGCAGTTAAACACAGCTGTCATTTCAATGAATAAGAAATGTTGACAAGGGATTGGATTGCATCCACAGACATCAGCAAGGACAAAGCCTAGTTTATGAGCACTTTTCATTATAGCTGCAATAAAATACTTGGTTGGAACCTGCTTTTGAATTCCTGGAGCAGGTAGGGCAGTTGCAGAGTTGCTAAGTTCATTTAGTGCTAGCACAGAACTTTGATTGGACAGGCATGTGCATTCTCATTCTGCCAACTCCAAAAATGCATAAAAGGTATGGTATCTCATGAGAGGTGGTGAGTTGCAGAAGCTAAGCTGAACTGCACCTGCATTTCAGCGGCCAAAAGCAAGAAACAGAAAAGGCTTAGCTCTGTCGGTGGCTGCTTTCTATTCCTGTGTTGAGAAGCGAGTAACAAGGGTTACTCTAAGAGTTCATTTTATCATACCATCAGGAACAGTTAAGAAGGCTTTTGTGTCCTGGGCTTGCTAATAGACGCTGGACAGTATTCCAATCTGCACAGAAGCGCCACTTGTTCCCTCAAACAAATCTTCCATAGTCTGACACCTTCGTTTGACACACAAAAACGTGCCCTTACCTGTTGATTGGTGCCCTTGCCTGTTGAGGTGCATGGATCCACACCTGACTGAAGAATGAAGCATCATGGCTGCTGCCAGGGAGGAAAACAGCAAGGGTCCATTGTGATGTCATCATCCATGTATGCTGAAGGGTTCCATTGTGACACGCTCAGTGTTCCGTGTACTGAAATTTTATGGAGGCTGCCATATTTATTTTCTGGGGGCAGCCATTTTGATTTGCAGTTAAACACAGCTGTCATTTCAATGAATAAGAAATGTTGACAAGGGATTGGATTGCAACAACAGACGTCAGCAAGGACAAAGCCTAGTTTATGAGCACTTTTCATTATAGCTGCAATAAAATACTTGGTTGGAACCTGCTTTTGAATTCCTGGAGCAGGTAGGGCAGTTGCAGAGTTGCTAAGTTCATTTAGTGCTAGCACAGAACTTTGATTGGACAGGCATGTGCATTCTCATTCTGACAACTCCAAAAATGCATAAAAGGTATGGTATCTCATGAGAGGTGGTGAGTTGCAGAAGCTAAGCTGAACTGCACCTGCATTTCAGCGGCCAAAAAGCAAGAAACAGAAAAGGCTTAGCTCTGTCGGTGGCTGCTTTCTATTCCTGTGTTGAGAAAGCGAGTAACAAGGGTTACTCTAAGAGTTCATTTATCATACCATCAGGAACAGTTAAGAAGGCTTTTGTGTCCTGGGCTTGCTAATAGACGCTGGACAGTATTCCAATCTGCACAGAAGCGCCACTTGTTCCCTCAAACAAATCTTCCATAGTCTGACACCTTCGTTTGACACACAAAAACGTGCCCTTACTGTTGATTGGTGCCCTTGCCTGTTGAGGTGCATGGATCCACACCTGACTGAAGAATGAAGCATCATGGCTGCTGCCAGGGAGGAAAACAGCAAGGGTCCATTGTGATGTCATCATCCATGTATGCTGAAGGGTTCCATTGTGACACGCTCAGTGTTCCGTGTACTGAAATTTTTATGGAGGCTGCCATATTTATTTTCTGAGGGCAGCCATTTTGATTTGCAGTTAAACACAGCTGTCATTTCAATGAATAAGAAATGTTGACAAGGGATTGGATTGCAACAACAGACGTCAGCAAGGACAAAGCCTAGTTTATGAGCACTTTTCATTATAGCTGCAATAAAATACTTGGATTTGGAACCTGCTTTTGAATTAATGGAGCAGGTAGGGCAGTTGCAGAGTTGCTAAGTTCATTTAGTGCTAGCACAGAACTTTGATTGGACAGGCATGTGCATTCTCATTCTGACAACTCCAAAAATGCATCAAAGGTATGGTATCTCATGAGAGGTGGTGAGTTGCAGAAGCTAAGCTGAACTGCACCTGCATTTCAGCGGCCAAAAAGCAAGAAACAGAAAAGGCTGCAGCTCTGTCGGTGGCCGCTTTCTATTCCTGTGTTGAGAAGCGAGTAACGAGGGTTACTCTGAGAGTTCATTTATCCATACCATCAGGAACAGTTAAGAAGGCTTTTTGTGTCCTGGGCTTGCTAATAGACGCTGGACAGTATTTTAATCTGCACAGAAGCGCCACTTGTTCCCTCAAACAAATCTTCCATAATCTGACACCTTCGTTTGACACACAAAAACGTGCCCTTACCTGTTGATTGGTGCCCTTGCCTGTTGAGGTGCATGGATCCACACCTGACTGAAGAATGAAGCATCATGGCTGCTTCCAGGGAGGAAAACAGCAAGGGTCCATTGTGATGTCATCATCCATGTATGCTGAAGGGTTCCATTGTGACACGCTCAGTGTTCCGTGTACTGAAATTTTTATGGAGGCTGCCATATTTATTTTCTGGGGCAGCCATTTTGATTTGCAGTTAAACACAGCTGTCATTTCAATGAATAAGAAATGTTGACAAGGGATTGGATTGCAACAACAGGCGTCAGCAAGGACAAAGCCTAGTTTATGAGCACTTTTCATTATAGCTGCAATTAAATACTTGGTTGGAACCTGCTTTTGAATTCCTGGAGCAGGTAGGGCAGTTGCAGAGTTGCAGAGTTGCTAAGTTCATTTAGTGCTAGCACAGAACTTTGATTGGACAGGCATGTGCATTCTCATTCTGACAACTCCAAAAATGCATCAAAGGTATGGTATCTCATGAGAGGTGGTGAGTTGCAGAAGCTAAGCTGAACTGCACCTGCATTTCAGCGGCCAAAAAGCAAGAAACAGAAAAGGCTTAGCTCTGTCGGTGGCTGCTTTCTATTCCTGTGTTGAAAGCGAGTAACAAGGGTTACTCTAAGAGTTCATTTATCCATACCATCAGGAACAGTTAAGAAGGCTTTTGTGTCCTGGGCTTGCTAATAGGCAGCTGGACAGTATTCCAATCTGCACAGAAGCGCCACTTGTTCCCTCAAACAAATCTTCCATAATCTGACACCTTCGTTTGACACACAAAAACGTGCCCTTACCTGTTGATTGGTGCCCTTGCCTGTTGAGGTGCATGGATCCACACCTGACTGAAGAATGAAGCATCATGGCTGCTGCCAGGGAGGGAAAACAGCAAGGGTCCATTGTGATGTCATCATCCATGTATGCTGAAGGGTTCCATTGTGACACGCTCAGTGTTCCGTGTACTGAAATTTTTATGGAGGCTGCCATATTTATTTTCTGGGGGCAGCCATTTTGATTTGCAGTTAAACACAGCTGTCATTTCAATGAATAAGAAATGTTGACAAGGGATTGGATTGCAACAACAGGCGTCAGCAAGGACAAAGCCTAGTTTATGAGCACTTTTCATTATAGCTGCAATAAAATACTTGGTTGGAACCTGCTTTTGAATTCCTGGAGCAGGTAGGGCAGTTGCAGAGTTGCTAAGTTCATTTAGTGCTAGCACAGAACTTTGATTGGACAGGCATGTGCATTCTCATTCTGACAACTCCAAAAATGCATCAAAGGTATGGTATCTCATGAGAGGTGGTGAGTTGCAGAAGCTAAGCTGAACTGCACCTGCATTTCAGCGGCCAAAAAGCAAGAAACAGAAAAGGCTTAGCTCTGTCGGTGGCAGCTTTCTATTCCTGTGTTGAGA
>JAKVIS010001616.1:0-31526 GCA_033119425.1 Bufotes viridis
TGCTGCTTCCCTTTCCACTGTGTCATGAGGCCACTACAGTCACTGTCACTGCCACCTTCCCCACTCTGTCATGAGGCAACTACTTGGATCTTGGAGAACTGTGGCGTTAAGTCCAAGGCAGTAAATTAGACCTGAAGCTAACATTGACAGCAATTCAACAGCTAACATAAGGGCTTAAAAAGCATGTTTTGGACTGCTACAACGTGCATTAAAAGAACATTATTTTCTCCACTACTTTATTGGCATTGCCTCTATTTCTTTACAGTATTTTGTTCCACTAAGGAGCCATTTGGACACAGCTCCTGCAGGGGTGCACTGTTTATTGTTTTTTTTTTTGTTTTACTGAAGGGTGCTGTATACATTTTATTTTTTTTGTTTGTTTAACAGAAGGGATTAGCCATGAATCGGTGCACACTGCTACTGCAACTGCTGCTAATGACTTAAATCTTGGTGCACAGCACAGTTAAGTCCACAGTGATAAATTAGACCTGACACTTTTATTGACCTGCAATAATGATGCCCCTCCTGTAGCTCTACCATAGTTCCAGTATATAATATTTCTCTGCCCCTCTGTAGTGCCAGTATATATATGCCCCCTGTAGTGCTAGAATATAATGGTCCTTCACCCCCAAAGTGTCAGCATATATAGTGTCCCTCTGTAGTATCAGTATATAATGCTCCTCCACCCCCCCCCCCCTGTTGTGCCAGTACATAATGCCCCACCACACAGCCAGTATATAATGTTTCCCTCCTGTACAGCCAGGATATCATTATATAATGCTCCTCCCTGTACAACCAGTATATAATGCTCCTTCCTACCCTAGTGGCATTATATAATGCTCCCCCCACCCTAGTGCCAGTATATAATGCTCCCCCCACCCTAGTACCAGTATAAAATGCTTCCCCCTGTACAGTCAGTATATAATTCTCCCCTCCACCCTAGTGCCAGTATATAATGTTCCCCACCCTAGTGCCAGTAGATAATGCTCCTTCCTACCCTAGTGCCAGTATATAATGCTACCCCCACCATAGTACCAGTATATAATGCTCCCACCACCCTAGTGCCAGTATATAATTCGCCCCCACACCAGTGCCAGTATACATTGCTCCCCAAACCCTAGTACCAGTATAAAATGCTTCCCCCTGTATAGCCAGTATATAATTCTCCCCTCCATCCTAGTGCCAGTATATAATATCCCCCACCCCAGTATATAATACTCCCCGCCTCCCTAGTGCCAGCATATAATACCCCCCTAGTGCCAGTATATAATGCTCACCCTTCCCCTGCAGTGCCAGGTATATATGATGCTCCTTACCCCCTTCGTTGGTGCCCCCAGTACTATTAATGCCATTGCTTAGAGAAAAAAACAAAAACAAACACCTCACTTTTGTTCCCTGTCGCCGTCTGTGCTGCAGGCCACAAACCTCTTCCAATCTGTGGCCTGTGTTGCCATGTCACGGCCTGTGTTCGCCAGGTCTCACGCGATGACGTGATCATGTGAGACCTGGTGAAGGAGGTCACTGTGACGTCATCGCCACTCTACGGCCTCATAGGCTTCAAGTCTAGAGGCCTGAAGCCTATGAGATTAAGCGGCCACAGATGTGGCCATAATTGCGCCCCCCCCTTATGGGTAGCAAGGTTGCGCCTTAGGCCCTGCATCAGGAGGAGGTGTGGAGAGAGTTCAAAATACTCTCAATCCCTTTTACAAGAAAATCTAACCGTTTACTGTTCTGTTTAATTGCTGTGGATTACTGTTCACCCTATTACAGTCTCAATACCATCCATGTTGAACTGTTGGACTCTTAAGTTACTAATTACCGTACAGAACACCAGTAATGTAGCTGTGATGTGCTGCAGTACCTCACATGTATATGCTACGTACAAAAAAGGATTATCCCATGGTTAATGTAAAAAAATGAAAACCAGACACCATATAGTACATGACTACTGTCACAGTTCAGCAGGTTTGTCCTTTCTGCTACAATTCTTTCCCTGTCACAGCTCAGGGGGTGTATCCTTTCTACTGCTGCTAAGAGGGCGTGTAATTTATCAGGGGGCATGTCCTTTCTGCTGCAGCTCTTTCCCTGTAACTGTTACAGCTTCTAACAGTAGATATGGCTATTGACAGCTGAAAGATTAAACTAAGCATGTGCATCCACGGTCCACCTCAGAGAAGTGAACAGAGAAATATGGATAAGAACAAAAAGCAGGTGGAGCTATACAGATACATTTTATTTCATAACTCAGTGGCTATGCTGAAATTTCTATGAAATTCTATTACAACATTATTCAGTTCAACTTGGTGGTTATCAAAAATATAGAATAATTCGAAATTTCATGGGACAACCCTTTTATTTATGTCATACTATATGCTTTATGTGCCTTATGATGCTGTGAGGTGTTGATTATTGTATATTGTATAAGTGCTGTGTAATGATGCCATGTTTAAGACATATACTAGTAGTGGTGACATCACAGGGAGTCTATAAAATGTAGTAATTAGTGTTGAGCGAAGCCTTTAGGAAAACTTCGATTCACAACGAATCCGAATTTCCTTGCACTTCGTGATTAGGTTTTCCTAAAATGGCGGCTCCACGTGTTACAAAGCATAACTAAGTGTAGAGGAGACAAGCCCGGGAAAGCGGGATCACCCACAATGCCATGCAACCAGCCAATCCGCAGATAGTCATCCCCAGTGATGTCACAGTAAGGTTGTCACGATACCAAAATTTGGATTCGATTTCAATACCATGAAAAAGTATTGCGATACTCGATACCATTCGATACCACGTGGAAAAAAAACACCAAAAGAGCCGCGTGCATTCCGCATTTTATGGAACATTCGACTCATAATAGAACAGTCCTATCCTATTTTTGTAGATCAAAGAAGAGCCGGCCAGCACTCTCTTCAGGTAGTGTGCTGCACGGGAAAGGAGCAGCCTCCAATCATTAGTAGAACAACAAATCCCAGCAGCTGTGTCTTTGCAAATGGATTTTATTTAAAAAAGTATGGAACGCTTCACGAATTTGCGTGTCATGACACGCAAATTCGTGAAGCGTTCCATATTTTTGAAATAAAACCATTTGCAAAGACACAGCTGCTAGGATTTGTTGTTCTACTATCCTATTTTTGGGGGGACAAGGTGACAAAAAAATTACGAATTGCTTGGTTTTTATTTTTTTCTGTTACGGCGTTCACCGCATAGGAGATATTTTGTAATATTTTAATAGTTTGGACTTTTTCTGGTGTGGCGATACCTAATATGTTTAATTTTTTTTATTGTTTATATATTTTATATGTAAAATTGGGAAAGGGGGTGATTTAAACTTTTAATATTTTGGTGTTTTGTTTTAAGTTGTTTTTTTTACTTTTGATTTAATAACTATTAGCCCCTTTATCCTATTCACCCTAAGAGATCTATTAGGGTAAATAGGATCTTACACTCTCCCTGCTGCCCTGGGCTTTGTGCACACGGCAGCAGGGAGCTTACCATTGCAACCAAGGCTTCAGTGGCGTCCTGGCTGCCATGGTAACCATCCTGGATGCCAAGGCTCCTATCGCCAAAGTGATACATGATGGGGTTAATGTGAGGCACAGGTCCAACTGTTCCTAGTGATAAAACCCCCATGTGCCTCATAATAACCCTATCAAGTATCCATATCCTTGCGTAATGCACAACATGGGGTTAATGCATGAGCTACATGAACAGTCACTTGCTATTGGCTCAGTCTTATGAATTTTGACTTCCAATCCATGTGCCTCATATTAATAAGTGGCCTGTATTCTGTAACTCACATTAACCCCATGTTGTGAGATAATACTTTGGGGGTCACTTACTATTTATGTGAGACACATGGGGTCCAGTCCAAAAGCATGTGCCCAGCCTGACATTAAAAATAAGTGACCCCCATCATGTTTAAAACATGGCAGTGGCAAGATTGGGGTTAATGAGTCACATTAACCCCAATCTTACTGGGTGCCTAATACATATATTTTTTGCCTGCCTTTATTTTGAGGCAGGCTAATCACTCTTGCACTGTGTGGGGGTGAAGTACCTGCTATGCTGGCTGTACAAAAGTAGATTGTTTAGGCTGCACTCGCTGTGAGGTGCTTCAGTGGAGTGGATATAAGCCAAATAGACAATAGTAAGAGAAGTACCACTGCACACTCAGGGTTCTGCTATGCTGGCTGTTCAGTACACTAATGTACACTGACTCTGGGGCTGGGGCCCTGGCTTACGCCGAGGAGGAAGGACACTCAGGAGGAGGAGGAGGCTGCTGCTGCTGTTCAGCGAGCTCACCAGCTCAGATGGCGCAGCAGTTTATTCCCTCTCCCATCCCTCCTCCTGGTTTAATTAGCCGCACATTCATTGGTGGCAGTGGTGCGAGCAGCTTTAGAGCCCCCTCTTTCCGTTGGTTTCAGTGGCAGCCGCGTCATAAGAGGGAGGGTCTCCCTCCTACTCCTCTGTCTGGCTGGAGAGAACATAGCGCGCGAGCGCGGCACACACCATGTTTTCTTATAAGAGGAGATACTAGGCTGCGCTGCTGCGCAGCCTAGTGTCGCAATAACGCAAATCCCCGTACCGGATCGATACTGGTACAAAAGTATCGATTGGGTATCGAAATTTCAATACATGATGCAACCCTATGTCACAGCCCTATAAAACCCTCATCCCGCGCGGTCTCCACTATTGTACTGTGAGCTAAGTATAGGGAGAGACATGACAAGCGCTCATGCGCTAGGGAAAGCTTTACTGAAAATGATGAATAGAAGAATATTGGTGAGGGAGACTGCAGAGAAACTGCAGGGTGACTTATGCTGAATCAGTTTTAATTATTTATTCTTACATTTACTTATTCCTACATCAGCTGTAAACTAAGATATAATTCAATACCAATAAGATGGAAACCTTTATTATACCACTGTCAGCGTGCTACCTAACACCATCCAGTCTGCACCCCTTAGGGGGGCCAGGTCTTGTTAATGACTATCCTTATCTTTTGCTGGCTCTACTTCTTCCAAATCATCCTTCAAAGTCTCCATGTCCTAGAAAAGTCAGAAAGATGCAGAGAGAGGAGGAGCTGGATGTTCCTGATGACATATTCTCATCGATATTAGATGATGTGGAAAAGGAGGAAAAGCAGATGGCAGAAGAAGGGTTCCTACTTGTAGGGCAGGAGATAGCTGGGGTTGGAGAAGTGGGTACAGCCCCTGTTTAAAGATGCATTAAAAATGCCACGCGGCCATTAACAATGAAGACGGATTATGCAGTCTTTTTTAAATAAAAGGTAGGCGCTCCATTTGGCCGTGCCCTAAAGCAGAGTGGCTTGGGTATACCTGACTTATAACAATTCATGCCAAATTAATTTGTAACGCATCAAATTTATTGGGGAACTTCAGTGAAGCTGCCAAATCAAATGTTTTAAAACTTTGCTCATCTCTAGTAGTAATGCCTGTGTGAGCCATATACCCTCAGACAGGATGCCAAGGGGCGCTGCAAAAATGTATATGTCGAACCGCACTTTTATGTAGGTGAAACACAGTTTAAATGTGAAAAAGTGATAAGCTAATGCCATGTAGGCCACAATGATGGGCTGGGTAGCATGTTGCTGAGGTCATAGATAGAGGTGCCCATGAGGACCTCATGAGAAAAGCATGCAGATGGCAAAGAGAGAGTCCAAGAAGAAGCCACAGTCACCGGTATAAAGATGACCAGCTGCACAGTACATGGTAGCTAGCAAGTAGAGGTGAGTACATATTTAGGGTGGGTCCAGACTTGAGCGTTTTACAGCGCGTTCCTACGCGCTGTAAAACGCTCAACAGGCGAAAACCCATGTTTCCCTATGGGCATGGTTCTCACTTGAGCGTATAACAGCGCGTACGAACGCCCTACGCCCAAAGAAATACAGGAGCTTCTTTGGGGTGTATTGTCGCGCGTCCCCCATAGGGATATATAGCGCAAACGTGCGCACGACGCGCGATTTTTACTATTATTTTCACGATGCGAAAATAAAAGTAGAGATAGAGCGTCGTACGCACGAAGCGGGACGCGCAGGTGTGAACTCTGCCTTAGAGGCAGTGAAGCAGTAACACGCTCAGCAGAAGGAGAGCTTTGAATAGGCCTAGTGTTAATCTGCAGTTCTTAGACCTCGTACTCAGTGGATCTGTGCTTAACCAGGTCGAGCAAGCTTGACAGTCTGCAGTGCAGATAGCTGTGAGTGTATTGTGAGGAGAGGTACTGTGAGCTGCAAGTTGTATCTAGAAGTAAATCCATCTTTATAAGGGCTCATGCACACGACCATATGTATTTTGCGGCCTGCAAATCTCGATGACGTCCATTTGCCTTCCGTGTTTTGCAAAATGGAACAGCTGGCTCCTACTAGAACAGTCCTATCCTTGTCTGTAATGCGGACAAGTCCTTTTTGGGGAACAGGCATACGGACATACGGAAACGGAATGCACACGGAGTAAGTTCAGTTTTTTTGCGGACCCATTGTAATGAATGGTTCCGCATACGGAACAGACACAGGAAAGAAACGGAACGGACACGGAAAGAAAATACGTTTGTGTGTGTGAGCCCTTACACTGAAAGGGAGACTCCATGACAGTGTTTTGATTGCCCAGAATTTCGTCGCAAGAAAACAGTGAGCCTTTTAGAGTGATACATATTACACACATGCCCTGTCTCCCCCACTACACCCCTGGAATTCACTCCTATTCCACAGTAACAAGTGACATGTCTCTTCTTTCTTTTTTCATGACACGGCTTTAAATCCATAAGGTGAATAATCCACCCTGTGTGAAGTGTGGCACAAATTTCCATTAAAATCAGTGGCAGGATGAATTCAAGTGGATTTCAAGCAGATTTGACACGTCAGAATTAATAAAAAAATTTCACCACATCAAAATTCACAAAAAGGGTATATTCAGACGGAATTACGTAGTTTCTGCTGCTCCAATCCTCTGGCTCCTGCCCTCCAGCTCGTCCTCCATCGACCATTGGCACTTCAGCACATCTTGGAATATATCTCTGAGGCCCCTGCGGATGACGACACAGTTTCCTCCACCACAGAACAGCTGCAACAAAGGAAGCAGAGTTGTCTGCTGATGATATAACATGATGATGACCCATCATAAGACAAGTATACAGTTGTGCATGTGACAGGTGTCGCTTTTATCATTTCATACAAGAAATCACAAAACCAACATTCCTGAGTATGTAGGACCTTCAAGGTGTTTACTGTTCTTATAATATAATATGACTGAACAACGTTCATGGTTCGTCAACCATATGTGAGGACTGAGGAATGTATTTTACACAGCCTTTAACATGACCGATCATCCATTTCCTGTATTCTACCCTGTTCAGGACATTGCACTTTGAACAGAGGCAAAAGAACAGCTGTGTTGAAAGTGCAGCAGTCGTATCCAGTTACTGCAGGTCACCTGCCATGAAAGTTGATGGCACATGAAGACCAGTAACAGGCATGGGTACTACACTATCAACACAGGTCAGTAATAGTACAATTTACCAGCGGCCCCAAATTGTGTGTATTTGGAAGCAGCTACGGTTTTCATTTCATGTCAGGAGCCCCATAGCAAAACTTACTATGCCTCCCTGCTGCACCAGTACGCATGTGTCAAACACTCCCACGCAATGTAGTATACAAAGCGTGTCATGTCAACCCAGATCTCTGATGGATTTTTATTTATTTTTTTATTAAGGGGAGAAAAAACTTAAACAAAAAGTGTAATAAAACAAAAAATTACCATCCACCTCACTCGCGTTATCCGACTTCTAAAAAGTGAAACAGATGCTTTATAAATAGGGCACTCATTCTTCACACCTTATTTTTTTAATGCACTTATACCACACAACTGGCATAAATACAGTGATGAATCTCACCATAGAGCTTTATGTCTGCTGCTTTCATCTGTGTATTATAAAACTGTCTGCCTGAAGCCATCACTAGGGGGAGCTCAGTGTATACATATTTATGCAGTTATCATTGACTGCAATGTAAGATTTGCACTGTTGTCGCCCTAGTGGCAACTGCATGAAAATGCAGTTTTTGTGTTGGGAACAGAAGAAAGAGTTGAGACCGAGGCCCCCTCCCCCTGACCCCATAGCAGCCACGTGGTCTGCCTCTATTTCAGCAGAAGAGTATCAGCACCAAAATCCTACTCACAGTACAGGCCACCGAATATAGTACATGACGGCAGTGCCCTTGATTTTTTTGTCCAAAGTATACAGTTTGTACAGCTCTTTCAGTGGTAGTCAGCATATTGGTCATGTACTTGCAGTCCAAATTTTCTGGATCTTCCAAGAGGGTTGCGGTCAAAATGGACTGGTGAGCCTAGGATATCTTCTGCATCGTCATAGATGCTGCAAATATTGCGGAGAACTGCCCAAGCTTTGATTGCAGCTCACAAATTGGTAGGAGTTAGCTGCATACTGGTGAGGAACATTCACCATTTGCAAGTTAGAATGCCAAAGCTCCAGTTAGGCGATAATTAAAGATACGCTTACGGGTGTCCAAACCACTCAAGCGCAAGCAATCAGCGTCAATAACAAAATAGCCAAATTGGCTGGGGGATGCAAAGATCCAGGAAGGGTTTACGGAGGGCCAATTGTTCAGAAGCCGGCAACCCAAAGATGCAGAGACAGTTGAGAGAGGTACATACCTCAGCTTTCCCTGGACCGCGGGGCAGCCACTGAAATCTGGAACTATCCCACTGGGTCCTGGACGGTTGGAAGGTATGTATTATCTTTAATAAAAAATCATATTTCTCTACACTTACACCACAGTTTTCTTCTTTCTGGTCTGGCTCCTCCAACTTGTGACATCATCAAAGGTTCTCAAACTGCAGTTACTCGGAGCTTTCATCTGTTTTTACTGCAGCTTGGAGACCTTCAGGATGGAGAAGGCTGTGTTTGTCACAGTCCTCTCCATGTGCTGAATGATCGTTCAGTCTTCTCTCCTGCCTGCCCTGACCACACACATCAGTGTCAGGCAGGGAGAGCGCGGACAGATGCACAGCTCTCTCACTGATCCAGCAAAGCACCCTGCTGGATCATTAAGGAGTAACTAAACTTTTGAATTTTAATAAGATGTTCCTAATGCCATAGAAATACTTTTTCTAATATTCTTTAATAATGCTTTTTGTATTTTTAATACAGTTTCTCCCCCCTAAAGTTCCCTGTGCGCCTAAAATTGACATTTCTGTACACCGCACTCAGCCCTGTGAGTACGGGCAGGAGCGCATATTGCTGGTTTACTAATTCCTGGCATAGCACATGAGTACTCTGTACCCATGTGCTATGCCAGGATTAGCGGAGCGGGCTCCTGCTTCTGCCTGCTCCTCTAAGCTAAGAGTCCTGCATGTCAGCTCTTAGCTTAGCGGAGCAAAAGCTCAGCTAATCCTGGCATAGCACATGGTGCTGATCTCGCATTAAGGGCAGAGTCGTCAGCAAAAAGAAACTACCGAAGCACAGTCTCTTTTACATTGGTGACAGCCTGGAGTCTTCGTAGGTTGAACAATTTCCCATCGGTTCTATACCTCAGATTGATTCCCAGTGAACTGCTCTGAAAGGCATCGGACAGCATGGCTGAAAACATTATGCTGAACAGGGTTGGTGCGAGCATGCACCCTTGTTTAACGCCATTTGTGACAGGGAAGGCCTCTGAAGATTCACCATTGCTCAGAACACGAGCCGCCATACCATCATGGAATTGCCGTACCATCAGGATGAATCTGTCTGGGCATCCAAACTTCGACATAATGCGCCATAAGCCTTCACGACTGACTGTGTCAAAAGCCTTGGTAAGAGCTATAAAGGTGATGTATAGTTCACGAATTTGCTCCTGACATTTCTCCTGAAGCTGTCGAGCTGCAAATATAATGTCCATCGTGCCACGCTCTTTGCGAAAACCACACTGTGTCTCAGGTAGCAGACCCCGTTCCAGATGGTCAATCAGACGATTTAGCAACATTCGTGCCAAGATCTTGCCTGCAATTGATAAAAGTCATATTCCTCTATAATCGCAGACTTTTCTATTTCCTTTCCTCTTATAAAGGTATACGATGGACGCGTCTTTCAGTTCCTGAGGTATGGAACCTTGATTCCAGAAAGACTGGAACGATTGGGTGAGGTTTTCAACAAGCACTGCTCCACCAGCCTTATAGAATTCTGCCGGAATTCCATCAGATCCTGGCACCTTACCACTGGACAATTGACTGATGGCCTGTAAGGTTTCCGCCTTTCCCACCTGATGGTGGGAAATCCAGGCTAAAGTTGATATCCACCTGGGGTATTCTGTCAATTGCCTCATTATTAATGGTAGATGGGCGGTTCGGCACAGAGTGTCTGGACATATAGGAGTTATTCAGTCCTGGATGGTTGTCCTTACTTATTTTTTTGCGAACTACTAATCTTATATTAAGCTACAGGCGGTTTCCAAGGACATTATGGTTTTTGATTATTCTATGGGTATATATGTCTTCACATGACATCATTTCATTTGCTTGACAAAGGCCTCATTGTGCTGGGCTGAAACGTTGCGACTGGGGAAATAAACGGGTCTAACACCCTTCACTGATACCGGAGTGCTGCCTCATTATTTGTTTTTTGGATATAAATATACAGTTATACTGTAACTGTCCCTTTATACTGTAAATCAGCTCCTTCCTGTCCCCTGCATTCACAATAGTGAGCGCTTACCGCTCGCTGTCACGTATCTGCTGGCGGCTGGTTAGTTACTCAGCGCACTGGGGATACAGCAGGACCACTCACTATCAGTGCTGGCCACTCTGATCAGTGAGAAATACGCAGGGATGCGAACACATATTATGGGTACACATATTAATATTCTGTACAGTATATTAAGGAGCAGTAAGGGCAAACGCCCAACCCGGCCCGTCTTCACAGTCACTACTGTACTAGGAAGACGGAGGCCTGCCTTTGAAACACTCATTTAAGAGAGACATTTCTGAGCATAGTTTTTACTATAAATGTACAACTTCACTAAATAAAGTAATTAGAAATATGTTCCCTACACATTAGGAAAAAAACAAAAACCATGACAGTTGCACTTTAACGCCGCTGTGATATTACAATACTCAACACTGGTCCGTTTTCTCATTTCAGACAACTCAGTTGCCACAAATGCATTATCTCAGCACTTGCCACCTTGCTTGGACTACAGTATTTTACTTTATTAATTCCTTTTTTGCAAACTTGTTTCCTTACACGAATGTGAATGTATCTCTCTTGTTACCTCAAGAACACATGTACAGTACTTTGTGTTTATTTAGGCCTGCAGGATGTTGCTCAAGGCCGCTGTGTGTACGCCTTGTTTTTGTTCCACATGACAGCAACAACAAACAAAAAAAAACTCTGAATATATAACAAGTGGGTTTCAGTCTGGTACACTGCCCTGGCATCACAAGAGGGTTTCAGTTAGGTTACTGCTGTGACATCACAACTGGGTTTCATTCACAGGGTTTTCTGGGATTACTATGGTTTTTACCAGATGTGCTTATGTAGTTGCTTATCTCATGTACATCTTTTTCAGTTAGTACCCCCCGATTCATTTTCCCCATGTACACAAATCCCTCTGGTTGGTTTGCATCCTGTAGGTAGCACTTCCTGTTGCTGCATCCAACCGAACCCGTGATGCACTTCTCCTTTCTCTGCCACAGCTCCAGCACCGCCCCTAACAACGCCCAGCTAGTTTATAGCTCCTCCTACCCAGCTATTTACATATACACGCCCACATTACCGCCCTGGCCATGGACATAACATCCCAGAAAATAAGAAAGAGCTGCATGGACACGGTCAAAGATAAAAGAAACACATTACAAAATTTACTTTAAGAAAATAAAAAATAAAAAGCAAAAATACTTTCATAAATGATTAAAGGATGTGGATGAAAACCTCTTTCAGCTACAGTGCTGTGACATCACACATGGGTTTCATTCAGGAACTGTACGGTACCATGACATTATAAGATGGTTTCATTCAGGTACAATGCTATGACATCACAAGTAAATTTTAGTAAGGTAACTGCTGTGATGTCACAACTGTTGCAGTGAGGTATGCTGCTGTGACATCACAGCTTGGTTTGAGTCAGGTATGCCACTATGATATCATCTGTACCATGAGAGTTAGACATCAAAGAATATACTTTGCTTTTCAGGTGCCTTCTGTTCTTAGTGTCTGCCCTTTATCCCTATGCCAGGCACAGACCCCCTTCGGCCATATGAGTCCTCTTAGATTGTGAGCTCCATTAGGGACAGAAAGCAATGATGATGTATGTAAAGCGCTGCGGAATATGTCAGCGCTATATAAGTGAGTAAAATAAATAAAAATAAAATAAATAAGTATCTTCCCCTTCTTTTCCATAGTTATCGATTGAAACCAGAGATAATCAGGGTCAAAAAGCTGACCATACTCCATGGTTACCCCAGACAACAGTCTTCAAAATCTCTACTTGACTCAATTATACCATATATTTATAGGAAACTGCTGCTACTAGTATACAGCTTAAGTGAAGAGTATACACCCATTTCAGCACATACAGTATAGTAACAATGGGAGGATGTTTTTAGTAATTAACCTTTGCATTTATTGTCATACTTAGGGGGGATTTATTATTTGATTTGCCTCGGCTTTCTACTATAAAAAAAAAGTTGCACATTTTGATGCACATCACTTTTGTTCAAAAATGTTTGACTTTTTTTTTTAATTCTATGCCACTCTCCCACCTATAAAAGATGTGGTTGATTATATTAATTACTATAGTTGTATGCAAAATTTATCAACTGCGACTTTTTAAAAAGTAAAAAAAATAGCGCAATCTTACTTAGTCAGGGGTTTGAAAAATTTAAGTAACATCTCTAGACAAACGTGTTATTTGTAAAGATGCAGAAAATGTATTAACCACCTCCCGACCGCCTAACGCAGGGATGCGTCCTGCGGGCGGCTGGGATGTTCCTCGTAGACGCATCGGTGGGTCATCTCACGAGAGGCGAGATTTGCTGTGAGCGCGCGCTCACAGGATCGCATCGGGAGGAAGTTTAACTACAGCCTGCCAGCGCTGATCATGCGCTGGCAGGCTGTAGATGTTAAAGAAACGGCATCTGAATCGCATATCAGACGCCGGAAGTTCGCGGCCGCAGCTCTGCAGATACTGATGCGGAGAGCACATAGTGTTCTCTCCGCATCACCGCCGGCCCCATTCACACTGAATGGGTCCGCATCTATTCCGCAGAATTGCGGAATAGATGAGGACATTTTTCGGACATGTGAATGGGGCCTTACTTCGCAAGCACTCCTATGTCCTTTCCCCTCTTTTTTTTTTTTTGCACATTTTTTGGCAGAGATTTTTTCATCCACATTGATTGATGCGAATGAAGAAATCTGTGGCAATCATTTTTTTTTTCAGCCCAGAGGCTGAACGGAAAAAGAAATCTCATTACCCGTATGCTCAATATAAGGAGAATAGCAGAAACTCCTAATGCTGGCCATACATGTAATGATTGCGGAGACCCTCAAATGCCAGGGCAGTACAAACACACCACATGTGACCCCATTTTGGAAAGAAGACATCCCAAGGTATTCGCTGAGGGGCATATTGAGTCCATGAAAGATTGAACTTTTTGTCACAAGTTAGCGGAAAGGGAGACTTTGTGAGAAAAAAATAAAATAATAAATTTCCGCTAACTTGTGCCAAAAATAAAATCTTCTATGAACTCGCCATGCCCGTCCCGGAATACCTTGGGGTGTCTTTTTTCCAAAATGGGTCACATGTGGGGTATTTATACTGCCCTGGCATTTTAGGGGACCTAAAGCATGAAAAGAAGTCTGGAATCCAAATGCGTAAAAATGCCCTCCTAAAAGGTACTCATTGGAATTAGGGCCCCTTTGCGCATCTTGGCTGCAAAAAAGTGTCACACATGTGGTATCGCCGTACTCAGGAGAAGTAGGGCAATGTGTTTTGCTGTGTATTTTTACATATACCCATGGTGGGTGAGAGAAATATCTCTGTAAATTGACAACTTTGTATAATTTTTTTTTTTAAATTGTCATTTACAGGGATATTTCTCACACACAGCATGAGTATATGTAAAAATACACCCCAAAACACATTGCCCTACCTCTCCTGAGTACGGCGATACCACATGAGGGCCCTAATTCCAATGAGTACCTTTTAGGAGGGCATTTTTTATGCATTTGGATTCCAGACTTCTTCTCACGCTTTAGGGGCCCCTAAAATGCCAGGGCAGTATAAATACCCCACATGTGACCCCATTTGGGAAAGAAGACACCCCAAGGTATTCCGTGAGGGGCATGGCGAGTTCCGTGAGGGGCATGGCAAATGCGTAAAGATACCCGGTGAAATCCAAAAGGTACTCATTGGAATTTGGGCCCCTTTGTGCATTTTGGATGCTAAAAAGTGTCACTCATGTGGTATCGCCGTACTCAGGAGAAGTAGGGCAATGTGTTTTGGGGTGTATTTTTACATATACTCATGCTGGGTGTGAGAAATATCTCTGTAAATGACAACTTTTACATTTTTTTATACAAAGTTGACAATTTACAGAGATATTTCTCTCACCCAGCATGGGTATATGTAAAAATACACCCCAAAACACATTGCCCTACTTCTTCTGAGTACGGCGATACCACATGTGTGACACTTTTTTGCAGCCTAGGTGCGTAAAGGGACGTAAAGTCCAACGAGTACCTATAGGCTTTACAGGGTTGCTCACAATTTAGCCCCGCCCAAAATGCCAGAACAGTAAACACACCCCACAAATGACCCCATTTCGGAAAGTAGACACCCCAAGGTTTTCACTGAGGGGCATAGTGAGTCCGTGGGAGATTTTATTTATTTTTGCCAGAAGTTAGCAGAAATGGAAACTTTATTATTATTTTGTTCCTCAGAAAGTGTCATTTTCCGCTAACTTGTGAAAAAAAATGAAATTATACATGAACTCACCATGCCCCTCCGCGAATTCTTTGGGGTGTCTTCTTTCTAAAATGATGTCATTTGGGGGGTATTTATAATATCCTGGCATTCTAGCACCTGAAGAAACATGACAGAGGTGTTCAGAAAGTCAGAGCTGCTTCAAAATGCGGAAATTCACTTTTTTGCACCATAGTTTGTAAACGCTATAACTTTTACCCAAACCAATAAATATACACTTATTGCATTTTTTTAAATCAAAGACATGTAGAACAATAAATTTAGAGAAAAATGTATATAGAAATGTAGTTTTTTTTAAAATTTTACAACAGAAAGCGAAAGATGTCATTTTTTGGAAAAAATTTCGGTATTTTTTTATTAATATCAAAAAATGTAAAAATGTCAGCAACAATGAAATACCACCAAATGAAAGCTCTGTTAGTGAGAAGAAAAGGAGGTAAAATTCATTTGGGTGGTAAGTTGTATGACCGAGCAATAAACGGTGAAAGTAGTGTAGTGCAGAATTGTAAAAAGTGGTCTGGTCATTAAGGGTGTTTAAGCTAGGGGGGCTGAGGTGGTTAACATGCTTGATAAATATGGAGCAGATTACGGACTCAAGTAACACTGACAAATACTCTCTTAGTATCCAAATCTGGGCATCCTTCAGCCGTTGCAAAGTACCAACTTATGTATTAGGCTGTGTCCACATCAGGCCACTTTCATAAGTCAGTATTTGGTCAGTTTTTTGCATCAGTATTTGAAAGCCAAAACCAGGAGTGGAACCAACAAAGAAAAGTATAATGGAAAGATTTGTACCTCTTCTGAGTCTTGGACCAACTCCTGGTTTTGGCTCATAAATACCTGTGAAAAATACTGACTAAATACTGACCCTGTGGAAGTGGCTTTATAGTCAATCTACTTTTAGAAACTCTTAATTTGAGAGAATAGGGATAATTTATTAAAAACTAGTGTTTGCCACAACAGCAGGGCCAGACTGGCCATGGAACCTACAGAGAAATTTCCCAGTGGGCCGGTGCTCAAGGGGCCACCTGATCCTTCCTCATGGCCGCTAGCTGGATACCTGACGATTTGATGCTCTCAGTATCAATTAATGCTAGGAGCATCAGGTAATTACACACCTGGTCGGGGCAGCAGGTTCCCCCCCTGAATTCAATTGTTTTGCCATCCTCAGGATGGATACTGCAGCAGAGATGGCAGTATTTTGTGCTGCATTGTAGTATTTGGATTTGCAGGGGCGGTATTTTATGCTGCACTACATTATTGCTGGCCGTGTATAATTCTGTTGTCCCTGCCTACCTGTGTTGCCCCGTCTTTTGTCAATTTGGATCCGTTTTTTAGTTTTCCAGAGACACTTTAAGCTCCCAATCCTCCCCTGTTATGCCAGTCTTGTTGGGGTAAGAGTCAACCAATTTATTATAGGGATTTTCCAAGATTTTCATATTGATGGCCTACCCTCAGGATAACCCATCAATATGTGATCTGTGGACGTTCAACTGCCAGCACTCCTGATGGTCAGCTGTTTGAGGAGGTTGCAGTGATCCCTGCAGCTTACCAAGCACAGCACCATCCATTGGATAGCGGCTGTGCTTGCTATTTCAGCTCCACCCTATTCACTTGAATAAGACTCAACTGCGTCTAGGCCGCATGACCGATAAACATGACATCACAGGCCTAGATTCCCCGTGGCCTCTTCAAACAGATAATTAGCAGGGTCAAATGTATAGGTGTGGTGAGCTCACCCAAATCCCTGGAGGCACAGGACCACGCCGAGGAACCACAGGCACCAGAAATCCACAAATAAAGAAAAGAAGGTCCAGCTTCCGTAGCAAACGTGAAGAGCTTTATTCACATGGTGCGGTACAGGAAAAAAAACAAGGAGGTATTTGTCTACGCGTTTCGGATCCTCATATCTTGATCCTTACTCATGACACTATAAGCAGGGGTAATTAGCAGGGATTCTGGGAGTCGGACCACCACAGGTGATATATGGATGGTCTATCCATAAATAAGAGGTGCACGCCACATAATAATTTGTAGCATCTTCTGCTGTCCATGTGCCAAAAACTGAAATCCACTCCAAGTAGGAGCTGGCATCTGAAGTAGATTTCAGTTATAATTGACACCGGTTTTCCAGGCATAAATTATAATAAATGTGTCGGCTCGCCCTCTTCCGCTAAGCTCCACACACTTTTTAAAAAAGTGGCAAGAGCGACAGAAAACCCAAAAAGTTGCAAAATTTTTGCCACAATGTCCCTTGTGCCAAATTTTGTGACTTTTTTACACTACAGCCCTGCCATAAAGCCTTGGTAAATGACCCCCATGGTCTCTTACAGCACCCTGCTTATAGGCAATTAGTAGATGCCAGTGAGGCACAGCTTGTCCATGTCCTGTAGAAAAGAGAAGAATTCCAATGAAGTATGAATTTATCATATAGTTTATAGTGTCAGATGTACATATATATATATATATATATATATATATATATATATATAATAGTAGGAAAAGGGAGGACTGCACTCCAAATTAATGAAAAAATAGAAAAACTTTTATTTACCCATGGTGGGGAGCGACGTTTCGGCTCGTGTGAGCCTTTCTCAAGCATAGTGAGGATGCCAGGATCAACCGTGCTTTTTAACCCTTTCTGGTGCCATAACAGCCTCCATTAGATTCTGGGATTCAGGTACCAACATGCATGCTGAGCCCGCATGGTTGATCCTAGCATGCATGCTGGCCCCGCATTCCCTGGATTCTATGTGGCTGTCATGGCCCATAACAGGTAGGATTTAGCCTTAGGACCACTAATAGAGGCGGTCTTGACAGTGGCGAGTGGCTTATTACCTTTTGATCAAAATGTACACTAACGACCTCTTATAGCTTCTAGCATAGAGGCAGGGTAGAGTGCTGGTTGCAGAGTGCTGTTGCATTTCTGTGTTTGTATATATATATATATATATATATATAGTCACTGGTATTGTCAAGGGCATTTATCATCTAGCCCAGGGGTGTCAAACTCATTTTTTGCCGAGGGCCAGATCAGCCTTGGTTGTCTTCAAAGAGCCATTATTAATTCTACGACTGTATAAATGTAACTATGCCAGTTAGGCGTGGTTACACTTATACCCCATTAAAGGCAACCATAAGGCTGATGTTAACATATTGTTAAATAACACAAAACAAGTTTGTAAAATACTTACCTATTTTTACCTATATTTCTGGCTGTAGTCTGCGACCTTATTGCCCCCAGAGAGCCTGCTGCCATATAGCCCCCATAGTGCGTGCTTCCATATTGCCTCCACAGTGCCTGCTGCCATATTGACCCACAGAGCCTGCCGCAATATTGCCCCACGAGAGCCTGCTGCCACCAGTTGTATTTACCTCCTTCAACCCTTCTGCTTCCCGGGGCACAAAAAGAAACTGGTGCCCAGAAATGATCTGCATTCACCAACACCTTCCCGGCTGCTCAGCAATCACGTTGAATCAGTGGTACCACTACATAGCGTGGAGGTGGAGCTGTGGAGCGCTGCGTCAACATGCTTGCTTATCTTCCGGGACGTGATTGGTGATTGTAAATGTACACTGCAGCACTAATCACACACACCGGCGGGCCACAAAAAACAAGGCAGGATTTGGGCCGCGGGCCTTGTGTTTGACACATGTGATGTAGACAAAGTTAATACAAGGCACTTACTAATGCATTGTGATTCTCCAGATTGCGACCACCCTGAAATCTAGCACCAGTGGTCGTGCTTGCACATTATAGGAAAAAGTGCCGGCCTATGCGCACTCTAACAGTCCCGGCCATCAGAGATGCCAGCGCTTTTTCCTGTAGTGTGCAAACATGACCACCACTGCTGAATTACAGGGTGGTCGTAACCCCTGGATACAAGCAGTGTATGAACAAATGAATCAAGCCAGCAAAGGAGGCAATATGGACAATCACAATACATTAGTAAGGGCCTTGTATTAACTGCATCTACATGATAAATGCCATTTGGTGAAGCCAGACAACATATTTAAAGCAGAAAGGGAATGATTTAGGTTAGGAGATAAGGCCGTGTAAATGGACCCTCAGTGCAGGTACAGTATCAGTGCTGTGTCTTCCAAGAGACACAGCACTTGTGTGTCCATATACATGACCGAGAGTAAACAATGAAAGTTCTTACTTAATGACAGCGAGAAATGAGAAATTGATATACCGTATAAAGTATATTGGGAAATAGTACTACTTTTAATTATGCAAAGCATAACATTTATTAGCTGAAACTGGAATATCCCTTTAAAGACCCCGTGTATATTCTTCCCGCACTGTAATGTATGTATAAGGTAATGATCAAATCAGGGATCATTACTGATCGTTCTAAACCAAGTACAGTCTGTGCTGTGTCTGAGCCGGGATTTCCAAGACTAGTTATGAGTCATGTTAGTCACATGCTAGATAATGTCGTAATGATTCCACAAGTAGCTCACAAGGATGAGTTTAATATAAAACAAGGAAATGGGAATGTTCTTCCAGTGTCCTCATTGTCTCTGATTGCGACCACTGAATTATTATTATTATTAAATTTTTATTAGATTAATTTAAAGGGGATGTTCAGAAATATGATGATGTAACAATGCTGACAAAAACGTACTGATAAAGCAAAAAGAATAAACTTACCAATACATCATGTGACATTCTTATCCCAAAATAACAGACAGCCAATATTTCTTACGGACGAGTTGGAAAACTGTAATGAATAATAAAGATTATGAGTAATATATTACTATAGCTCAATATACTAATAAGAACTTAGTACCAGCATTTATTGTGATCTGTGAAATGATAATAATTACCACCAAAATAATCTAGTCAAGTACCACCAGCCTCAAAAAAATCACGGACACATCTATTTTTTTCACAGACAAATGAAAAAAGTTGCCTGTTTTTATGGACTGTCTAGAAATTTATGGACGGTTGGCAACCATGGTCATAGTGGCCATCTTGTTCTACATACAACCATGGCTTTTCAGCACGTTCGGCCTTTTACAGAATTTTTAATTAATCTTGTTGGAAATATCAAATCAAAATCCCTACCAGGAGCTGTCAATCAAATGTTCACCAGAAATCCGTGGAAACGAATGTCTATGGAAAAATAAATTGGATTCAGCAGTTTAAAAATTTTCTCCTAAGTGGTGCCAAAGCTAAAAACAGAGCATCACCTGTACAGGTGTACGTGGAAAGCCACTATGGGACAATGATGCAAACTCTACACATCTCAGGACAGCTGAGGCCACGGGCAACCAGATGTCTATAGTCACACAGTGGTGAAACATCCACGAGTAGAGATGAGCAAATCGATTCTACATAAATCAAATTTAATGTGAATTTCCCAAAAGATTCTAATTTCAAAACTCTTCTGATTCATCCATAAATCACTCAAAATGGCATCCACTATGTTACAGGTCAGAAGAAAAAAGGATCATTTTCAGACCTTTTTCTTTTTTTAAATAAAAATAAATAAATTCTGACGATGCAGTATGTTATTAAACAGGTTGCTTGTTACCACCGGCTCCCATCCATACCTATAGCCACATATACCGTCGTCACCTGTACATTACTAATAGAGCTTGAAATGGTTTGGATGCAGTCCTAGGAGACCTCAGAGTGTTATACATGACTTTTCTAGACAATTGGGGCCCTTTAGATTTGTGACAGCTGGACCGAAAACAAATTCTGGCATATTCACTCACTATCTCCATGAGGTAAGGGGAGAACTGTTTTGTAGTTTCAAGTTCAGCATAGCGGTTCGGGCTATCTAAGAATTCCGTTACTTATGGATAAGTATACCGTATTTTTCACCCCATAACACGCATTCCCTCCCCCAAAAGTGGGGGGAAGATGCCCCTGCGCCTTTGGGGCGATTAGTACTGGAAGCGCTGAAAGCGCTATACTCACCTCGTCCTGGTCCTCGGCTCTCTGCTGTGAAGGCTGCGCTGTGACCTCACACTGTGCACGCCCACACAGCAGACTGTAGAAGAGGATTACCGAGCTCGGGTGGTGAGCAGCGGCGGCATCCGGAGCAGGAAAGCTAACTGTTTTTTTTATTTTATTTGGGAGCTGATGGAGGCACTGGGGGCTAAAGAGAGCCTGCTGAGGGGTTAAAGAGAGGCATTGGGGTCTGATTGGGGGTCTGATCTGAGGTCTTATTGAGGTTTTATTAACATTGGGGGTCTGATTGGTGGATTGAGCTGTTGTGTAATGTAAAATATATTTTTCTTATTGTCCCCCTCTAAAACCTAGGTGCGTCTTATGGGCCGGAGCGTCTTATAGGGCGAACAATACGGTAACTTATGGTCCTTGGTAGCGGAATCCACAACGGAATTCTTGTATAACCCGAATCTTGTACGCCAAACTTGAAACCGCGATGTGCAGAGTACAGGAAATACCTCTGTACATGACAATGGAGTATGCCTCATATAGAATCTGACAGTAAAATAACTTTGAGAAGTTGGAGGCAGGCAGAGATACAGCAGAGGGCTGATGAACCTTTATCATAGATCCTACAGGAAAATTAGCCGCCAGCCAGGTACATAAAGATCTGATGCTCTCAGCATTAGGGGCTCATGCACACAACCGTATGTATTTTGCAGTCCGCAAAAAACGGATTCACAAAAAATACGGATGACTTCCATGTGCATTCTGTATTTTGCGGAATGGAACAGCTGGCCCCTAATAGAACAGTCCTATCCTTGTCCTTAATGCAAACAATAATAGGACATGTTCTGTTTCTTTGCGGAACGTATATACGGAAACAGAATGCACACGGAGTAACATCTGTTTTTTTGGGCGGACCCATTGAAATCAATGGTTCCACATACGGTTCGCAAAAAAAAAAATGAAACAGACACGGAAAGAAAATAAGTTTGTGTGCATGAGCCCTTAGTTAGAGAAGTTTTTTTTTCTCCAAACTTAAAGATATGTCTACGTAAGTATGTCAAAAGAGTTCTTACTGTTGCTTCATCCCTGCTACAAGTCTGCTTTCTGGTTTTCCTGTGCTGATCTGCAATCTTTATCTGCCAGTATTGCTGGCTCCGCCTACTTATGTTGCCCCACCCACTTACATTGCCCCCACATTCTGTCAGTTTGAACCCACCTGCAACATGGGGCAACTTTAAAAAATTTTCCAGGGCCACTTTAAGTTCCCAGCCCGCTCCTGACCTTTATGGAAGCCATATCATGTCTCCGTGACTAAATATGACAGTGTGCATGTACTCTGACTCACTGCTTTTCCAGTAGTGTAACAGTTTCATTGGTACCATTTTCGGCTACATACAACTGAAAAATAGCTCTTTTGGCATCATTTTTATTATTTTTTTACAGCGTTCACCAGATGAGGTACATCATGCAATATTTTTATAGAGCAAGCGGTTACAGACGCGGCAATACCAAATATGTCTATTTTAATTTTTTTAATTGTTAAAAGTGCGCAGCTGCAATTTCTGAATGGACGTTTTCAGAACATCCATTTAGAGATACGTCCCGATCACCCATGGACTATAAATATACGGTTAATAAGTGATTAATAACACACTGCTCTGTTGGGGAAGCTGTCCGTCAGTGTTTATACACACACAATAATATTCGAAGAAGCAATGGAAGTAATTTACGAAGATTGGCTTTTTAAGATGGTCTCTGTTTCCCCTTTGCTCTGGCAGAAGAAGCACCTAATTTATAACAAGGAGAACAGCAGGTGGGTAACAGCTGTATAGCAATGTTGGCGAACCAGGAGGGAGAGGATGATGGAAAAGTAAGGAATATAAGGTGTCTGTGTGCTAAACTGTGCAGAGATAAGATGTGGTTAAAAAAAAAGTCATCATGGTGGTCTGGTCTGAATGGAGAAGCTGAGGAAAGAAAACGTCTACATCAGGAGACATATCACTGATGTAATAGGTATGTATTACCTTGTATGTGTCATAGAACTGCATATAATGTCCATCCTCCTATGTCTTTAACAGAAGGGCTGGGAAGAAGGGGTTGAATTAAGAATTTGGCATTTTTGTACAGCGAATTGTGTTCACAGACAATGATTTCTGGAATTGTTCCTGAGACCATGCAGTCATTTCCAGTACAGAATCATGCCCATTTTTAATGCAGTGCCACCGGAGGGCTCATAGATCATGAGCATCCAGTACTGACTGTCGACCTTGTCCCTTGCTCACATAGATTTCTCTAGATTCTTTAAGTCTTTTATGATATTATGTACTGTAAGTGGATCAATATTAAAAGTCTTCACAATTTTATGTTGAGCATTTTTCTGAAATTTTCACAATTTTTAGATGCAGTTTTTCGCAGGTTGGTGAACCTCTGGCCATCTTTGCTTCTGAGAGATTCTGCCTCTCTAACATGCTATTTTTATACCCAGTGATGTGACTTAGTAGCAAATCCTCCAACTGTTTTTTATTAATACCACTTACTTTTACAGGCTTTTCTTGCCCCTGTCCCAACTTTTTTGAGATATGTTGCTTGCTTCCATCAAGATCTAAATGAGTTAATTTTTTCATCAGATGGTAAAATATTCCAGATATCTACATCTGATATGTGTGTCTGAGATTTGCAAATCATTGCATTCTGTTTTATTTACATTCATTTACATTTTACATAGTGTGCCAAGCTTTTCTTTTTTTGCCGCTGACAATGTGCCTGAATTCCAGAAAAGTGAAAAGCAAAAGAAGCAATGACTTTTGTTTTTACAAAAGCTGTGAAAAAATTCTTTTTTTTTTGGAAGCAGCAACAGCAGTACAGTTTGGAACCTGACCGACAAGGCAGGAGATTATGCAGCTGTGTAGGGATAGTGTTAATGTCAGCAGGGGCAGTAGCTGGAACCTGACAGAAAAAGCAGGAGATGTGCATCTGTGTAGGGGTAGTAGTAGCAGCAGAGGCAGTAGTAAGAGCAGCAGTATGGAACCTGACAGAAAAGGCAGGAGATGTGTATCTGTGTAGGGGTACTAGTAGCAGCAGAGGCAGTAGCACCTGCTGCAGTGCAGTATGGAACCTGACAGAAAAGGCAGGAGATGTGCATCTGTGTAGGGGTATTAGTAGCAGCAGAGGCAGTAGAACCTGCTGCAGTGCAGTATGGAACCTGACAGAAAAGGCAGGAGATGTGTATCTGTGTAGGGGTATTAGTAGCAGCAGAGGCAGTAGAACCTGCAGCAGTATGGAAACTGACAGACAAGGCAAGGAGATGTGCAGCTCTGTAGGGGTAGTAGTAGCAGCAGAGGCAGTAGTAAGAGCAGCAGTATGAAACCTGACAGAAAAGGCAGGAGATGTGCATCTGTGTAGGGGTACTAGTAACAGCAGAGGCAGTAGAACCTGCAGCAGTATGGAAACTGACAGACAAGGCAGGAGATGTGCAGCTGTGTAGGGGTAGTAGTAGCAGCAGAGGCAGTAGTAAGAGCAGCAGTATGAAACCTGACAGAAAAGGCAGGAGATGTGCATCTGTGTAGGGGTACTAGTAGCAGCAGAGGCAGTAGAACCTGCTGCAGTGCAGTATGGAACCTGACAGAAAAGGCAGGAGATGTGCATCTGTGTAGGGGTATTAGTAGCAGCAGAGGCAGTAGAACCTGCTGCAGTGCAGTATGGAAACTGACAGACAAGGCAGGAGATGTGCAGCTGTGTATGGGTAGTAGTAGCAGCAGAGGCAGTAGAACCTGCAGCAGTATGGAACCTGACAGAAAAGGCAGGAGATGTGCATCTGTGTAGGGGTACTAGTAGCAGCAGAGGCAGTAGAACCTGCTGCAGTGCAGTATGGAACCTGACAGAAAAGGCAGGAGATGTGCATCTGTGTAGGGGTATTAGTAGCAGCAGAGGCAGTAGAACCTGCAGCAGTATGGAAACTGACAGACAAGGCAGGAGATGTGCAGCTGTGTAGGGGTAGTAGTAGCAGCAGAGGCAGTAGTAAGAGCAGCAGTATGGAACCTGACAGAAAAGGCAGGAGATGTGCAGCTGTGTATGGGTAGTAGTAGCAGTAGAGGCAGTAGTAAGAGCAGCAGTATGAAACCTGACAGAAAAGGCAGGAGATGTGCAGCTGTGTATGGGTAGTAGTAGCAGCAGAGGCAGTAGCACCTGCTGCAGAGCAGTATGGAACCTGACAGAAAAGGCAGGAGATGTGCAGCTGTGTATGGGTAGTAGTAGCAGCAGAGGCAGTAGCACCTGCTGCAGTGTAGTATGGAACCTGACAGAAAATGTGCAGCTGTGTAGGGGTAATAGTATCGGCAACAGTATAGTATGGAATCTGGCAGGAGATGTGTGGCTGTGTAATAATGGCAATGTATTTTTGTGTTGTTTCCTGTCCAGCCGATCATATTGACAGGGTGTACATAAAAATCCTTGGGCCCCATAGCAAGAATCTAAATTGGGCCCCATGCCCCATACATAGCTCCTCCCCCTACCCACTCCTTGCTCCTCCCCTTTCCCATGAACTGTGCTTGCTGCCGTGTGTTATATAATGTGCCATCAGGGCTGTACTGGGATTACAACGCAGCCCAGGCAGACAAACCCCACCAGCTCACATGATATTGCAAAAAAAATAATGGTACACAGTGCACACTGCGGAGGTGAATTTGGTTTTACTTGGTCATGCCTCCATGTGAACCATCAATATGAGAAAGGAGAAAAAAATGGGACACAAAAATGCCTAATCAGGAACATACGTTACCCTTCCCAACAGCAACACATACCATGATAAAGCTCAAAATACCTTTGAGCAGCATCTGATACCATCATTTATTGCCAAATTACTTCCCCAACTTCACCATATAAATACAAAGTTTCACCACAAAATACCTCCCAAACAACGACAATAAATACCCCTATAATGTACAAAATACTCAGCATTATTGTCCCCATTATTGTCCTCATTTAAATGTCTAACCTCTGGGACTTTCAGGACAGGAACAGTAAGGCTGGAGTTGGAGGGAGAAGGTAGAATGGAGTAGGTAAAAGGATATGACGTCACAGGTCACATGTTGCCGATGGTCAGATAGTAAGAGGTGTAATAAACGCAGTGTGTACAGATATGTAACATATCCAGCCGTGTACTGATATGTGAAGTATGAGGTATTATAGATGTAGGGGGTAATTTACTAATCTGAAATATGCCTAAATTAGGCGTACTTCAGGCGCAGATGGCAGCGCAACGTTTAGTTGCGACACCATCTGTGACTTTTCCTCCTCAGGCCTAAAATTGTGGGCGAGGAAGGGGGCAGGCAGGCAGGCCCATCTTATTCATTGATTTCTATGCCTGTTTTAGGCGTAGAAAATTGTCTAAATAAGCCCACAAGGAAGCAGTCTTACATTTAGAACTCAAAATAGAAAAAAGTGGCCAGCACGCCCAAGTAGGTATAGTGGTGGCGGTGCACGTCTCCATGCGAAGTAGGAAGGTTCCCCTAACAAATCCGCATATCCAAGAAATAAAAAAAGGGTACAGAGACAGCACGTCCTTTCTGTGTAGTTTATTCTACATGCGACGTTCCAGATAAGGCTACTTTCACATTAGCGGCAGCCTTTTCCGGATAAAAAGCCTGCTGGATCCGTGCTGATGCTAGTGGAGGCATGCCGCCGGAGATCCGCACGGGCCCCTTTCGCTATAATGGGGGCGGGCCGGAGGTACGGCCGTTGCACGGCAAACATGCTGGGAGGCAGCTGCTTATGTGAAAGTAGCCTTAGCCGAAATGTCGCATGTGGAATAAACTACACAGAAAGGACGTGCTGTCGCCGTACACTTTTTTTATTTCTTGTATATTACATCTAGAACTGCACCTCTTCATAAGTTTGGCGGATCCAACACCAGTTTAGGGCTTTATTAAGACCGCCGTCTAAAGCGCCAGTCTTTGTAAATGTACCCCGTAGTGTGTACTTATATATAGTATATACAGAAGTGTACTGATATCTGAGGTGTGAGGTATAAATTACTCCTCCTATCTCACATATCAGTACACTGCTGTACATACTATATATCTGTAAACACTTCATCTATTATACCGTATACCTCACATATCAGTACACTGCTGTATATTACATTATTACATATCTGTACACACTGCATCTTTATACTTCTTACCTCACATATCAGTACACTGCTGTATATAAACCATTAGAAAACATGGTGTGGTGTTTAACAAGTAGGATATGCTCAACCCATATGCAGTTGTGCATGTATATAGGGGAGCACATCCTGCACTTGTAGTCCGTTGCTAGGGGCAATCAACAGCAAAAAATGCATACAATGGAAGATGCCAGCAACGGACTACAAGTACCACAATAACCATCCTACATACGATAACGATAATGTGGATGTGGAGAACAATCAAAAACATAACCATAGCAAAAGCAGGTGCACTGTGCGGCAATACTAAACCCTCACACTGATAAAATTGAGGGGTTAGTTCAACATATCCTACTAGGAGGACATGTCTTAAGCTCGGACACCACGGCAAGGTCCCTCAAGTAGCCCGAGGTCCTACCACTCAACCCACCTGTGCCATATGGGCATTACAGGAGCATAAGGCCTGACTCACAGACAGCTCACCAGTGACCTCCAGCATGTAACCATGCTTGCAATGGGAGGTGGGAGGTGCCTGTGAGCCCCCACTGTATATATACAGTATATATCCGTATATATATTATATAGCAAGCATACTGAGGTATTATACATGCAGTGTGTACAGATATATGTGGTCAGTTATACATTATGGTCACTGTGTGAGGTACTGGAGCTATCTGCAGTACTATATATGAATGAGATATGAGTTACTTCTCAACTAAAATGTATAAAGTGGCACTTTTGAAGTATGAAAATCAATGAGTCATGAGGTACTAGTTCTAAGTACAAAAAGAAGGAAGGGCCAAATGAAGAGAAAAGGGAGGACCTCCTTTTACCACTCCATTCTAGTTTCAATGGACAGCTTATCTTGCAGTCTTGCAAGATGATGTCATCTCAGGTCCTGGCAGATGCACCTTTCTAACCTGGGTGGAAACTACACCATTCTCTGTGCAGTTCCTTTACTAGATGGTACAGGACCTATGATGACATAGGGGGAGCATGCATTGAATGTAATTAGGGGACAGGGCCGTAAGTTCACTGCAGGCCCCCCTTCCCCATGGGGCCAATAGCAGCTGCATGGTCTGCATCCATTGGAGGTACACCACTGGATGTTGACAGTGATGATGACAAAAATGACCATATACTGCTTGTGGATGTGACTTGGTTACTAGAAGGATGACAGGGAGAATGAGGGCAGTCTTGGGCACATTGAGGGCCAGTTTGATATTTACACATGAGCAGAAGATGCTATAGTTCCTACATTTTTTTCTTGAATGGCCACATCTTATTTTGTGCGTGCAGAGCTTGCTCACTGCCATGGTTCTGTTGGCTGGGACTGTGGAGAAAATTCCCCCCACTGTAATATCTTCACAAAGCCACCACCAGCAAATCTCACAACATTTCTAACACTACCACAACCCAAGCTTGCCCTGGGTCTCACAGTTTTTGAGCCTGCACCAACAACAGCGATATCACCTACTCCAGGGTTGACACAGAAAATCTACCCAAGGCAGTTTTGTGGATGTTTTGGCCGTACATTGGCTCTGCTCTTTATTGTCACCACCACCCCCCTCCACTGATGGCACCACATCCTCATCACCCTGATCTGGTCCTGTAAAACACACAATCATCATCATAGTCATCATCTTCATCATCCCTGCCACGTTTCTTAGACTGTGATATGTCATGGGCTCCATGCCCCCTTCATGATTACCAACTATGTATTTGCCCTGAGTGTGACTCCCATCATAGTTACCAGTGCTCCGACCACCACAGATGCAAGTGCTGTGGACAGCTATATTTTTCAGTCATCAGGTCCTCCACCTCTAGACAGTCTAAATTTTGACTATTCTCACACAACTAATTAACAGTGTTAAATATCGAAGGGATGGGGGAAGGGGACCTTTTATGATGAAAATAAAAGGCTTCTCTGGGGCGGCAAAGAGGTGGAGCTGGAGGAATGAGCTGAACCCTGGTTCAATATGTAAATCCTGGAGAACCCCTTTAATGTGCAAGCTTAGAAAATATAGCTTCCCTGGTTGGGATCTACCTATGGCACATGTGATTATCGTCCTTTCTGATTGGCTGAAATTGACTGCAAGGCATTACAGGCAAACCTGGCAGTCTAGGGCTGTGGCTGGGATCATGTGATCTACCCTGCCGACACGATTTTAAGCGATTTGTCCGAATCTAATTGCAAAAACTTCGAGTTTGCTCTGAAGTTGGATGTTTGTAAAATTATAAATTAATCTGATTAATTTAGAATCAATTAATTGAATTCTAATGCCTTTAACCCCTTCCCGACCAGCGCCATGCTAGTATGGTGCTGGTTGGGGCTTTTAAGATAGGGCCCACTTCTAAGCATCATAGCCACGGGGTGCTGCTTTTTCATACAGCAGACAACCGCAGCACATGTCCGCGACAGGCAGTAATTCCGGTCATGGACATTTAACACTTCAATTCCATCCTGACCACGGCATCTGATGGCACTAAATACCGGAAACGCGCATTTCCGGTAATGCTCCGGCTCCCCCGTGTGGTGATCGGAGGAGTCGGAGCATGTTCGCAGCAACCCCTACAGAATGACAGGAGGCTGCTGCTCAGTTTTTCCTATGGAGCCCTTGTCTGTAGCAGGGACACATAGGAAACTAGTACTTTTCTCATAGACTCCAATGCTAATGCAATCTAATGATTGCTTGTTATAAATCCCAAAATATAAATTAAAAAACTAAAAAAATACACATCATGGGTATCGCGACATGCGAAAACGCCCATAATATAAAGAAATAAAAATATCTTCCCCATTCGGCAAACATCGAAACGGAAAAAAAACTCAAAATGGCTGATTTGCCAATTTAGTTTGCTTCATTTGCCACAAAAAATTTAAATAAAAAGTGATCAGAAAAGTCGTACACATCCCAAAATGGTATCAGTGAAAAGTACAGATCGCCCTGCAAAAAATAAGCCCTTACACAGCTTCATACACAAAATTACACAAAAGTCATAGGGGTCAGATTATGGTGACAAAAAAATACAACAGATTTTTTTTTCCACGTTTTTTAAATTATTTTATCAGTATCAAAGCAGAAGAAAACCTATACATATAAGGTATCGCCGGATTTGTACTGACCTATAGAATAAAAGTAACTGGTCGGTTTTATCGCACATCTTCGTCAATGAAAAACCCATAAAACTGTGGCAGAATTGCTTTTTTATCCAATTTCACCCCATTTGGAATTTTTTTCCTGCTTCCCACTACATCATATGCAATCATCTGGTTGCGATTTTCATACATTCCAATGCAATAGCAATGGAATATATGAAAAAATCGTATATTTCCTATGAAGCCTATTACAGGCAAGGCCAGGGGCGTAACTATAGGGGAAACAGGGGAAGCGGCTGCTTTGGGGCCCTGACCCAGAAGGGGCCCATCCAAGAGGAGGAGGAGAAGTACTAAAAGATTTTGTCAGGGCCCCTCAACAGTATTACACAATGAAATGATGTACAGTGGCAGTATAAACAGTATAGAAAACGGATGGAACAGCTGCCGGGCCTGGTCTGAGAGAGCGATCTTTACTAGCCACAGGAAAGGGGGCGGCATGAAAGAAAGGGGTTGTGAAAAAATTACTGGGGGAGGGGGCCCCATTCAAAAATTTGCTGTGGGGCCCAGTCATTTCTAGTTACGCCACTGGGCATATGATAGGCATCGCTGCCGGTCGCGGACATTAGCCGTGGGTGTCTGCTACAAAGAAAGACACCCGCTGCTAAGGCGCCCGCAGGAAGCAGGAGCGGGCGCCATCTTTAGAGACAGGACACAGGACGTACGGATCCATCACAATATAGAAAAAAACAACATCCTCCCTGGTGGCTGAGACCGTGGGAACGGGCGTGGGTCCAGGGTGGTCATAACCATGGAAATGAACAGAGTATAATGTGATGGAAAAATTACTCTAGCCAGCAAAGAAGGCAATATGGATAATAACAATACATTAGTAAGTGCCTTGTATTAATTTTCTCTACATGATAAATGCCATTTGCTGAAACAGATCATTATCAGGCATACAGCCGTAGTTTCTGTCCGCATCCAATCTGCATTTTTGCGGATTGGATCAGGAGCCATTCATTTCAATGGAGAAGCAAAAGAGCACTGTGAGCTGTCCACATCCACAAGTCTGTTCCGTGGCCCCACAAAAAACATAGAACATGTCCTTTCTTGTACATTTCATGGACAAGGATAGGACATTTCTACTGAAGTAAAAAAAATGAATAATGGCATGCACTCGGCCAGCATCTATGTATCGCGGATCTGCAATTGGCGGACAGCAAAACGGATACAGTAGTGCATGATCCCTAATTCAGACTCCAAAACTCGAAATAAGTTGTCAACGTAGCTGCCAACCACACTGGGACTATTCCAAGAGGGACAAGCCTGTTGGCTCACTTGCAGCAAA
>JAKVIS010001617.1:0-30815 GCA_033119425.1 Bufotes viridis
ATACCAGGATCTGGCGCCATATTCACCGGCAAAACGAAGACTACTCAAGCCACTCACAGATACTCTAGGCCAGAGACAATTCGCGTTTCGCTGGCTATTCCCGTTTGGCATATTCATCTCAGCCAATGGAAAACGCTACACACCTCGCACGTCAGAAGAAGTAGCAGCGGCGGCGACAGAGCTTGGTATCCCACTGGACCTTTAATGACGGTATATAGACCATCTGATATTAATTTGGGTTGGAGAAACGCCATCCATCAATGATTTTCTACACTATATGAATTCAAATAATTGGGGTCCAACATTTACCGGTACCCCTAATGACATAATGTACTTTCTACATCTAACACTGCCATAATAACATTTTTCAAAAAAGTTGATAGTAATAGCCATCTAGATTTTTCTAGTACTCATTATTCCATTTAGCCAGTTCAAGAGAATCTGTCAGAACTGTACCCTTGATAAGGACTTCGAGGAACAGAGCACTATTTTACATGCAAGGTTCAGAGAAAAAGGCTATCCCCTGAACATCATCGATGCAACTCAGGCAATGTGACAATGGCAGTTGACAGCCGCCGGCGTGCAGCGCACCCTGCTATGTACCTCAGTCGAACTGCATGCAAGGCTCGCCCTCTCCACTGCAGGCCCCGGACCCGCTTTCCTGCACTGTTGCAGGCGGTGACAGCTTCAGTTGCACCTTGTTGATATCCTGTTACCGACCTCAGCCTGTATCCTGACCTCGTCTGTTTGATGCTCCTGTACCTCACTGCTCTCAAGTATACGACCCGGACTGTCGACCACGCCTCTGTCTGCTGTGCAGATCATCACACCTGCTGCACCTGAGCTTCTCAGCTCTGCTGTTCTAACAGCTTCAGCTCTGCTTAACCACTTACTCAGCTCTGCTTCATCCAGCTAAAGCTTGCTCCATCTGCCTGTTTCCCGGTGCTTGCATTGGGGCATTCTGGCCAGCCTGGCCAGCTGCCACTAACCGGGACCACTCTTACGGTGGCGACCTGGTGTCTACCCTGCAGCTGAGTCCAGCTTCCGCATCCAGGAGCGGGAATAAGGGTGAAGACCAGGGGACACTCAGATTCTGCTCCCAAGTTTGTCCCAAAGTCAAACCGGTAAGTGGCCCAGTGGGTCCACACCCGTTGAAGTGTTACAGGAGAGAGCCAGAAACCTTACGCAGGCCGACTGCCTTCTCCCCAAAAAGAACCGAAACCCAATATGAAAACATATGGCTTAAAGTTCATCACTACGTATGGCAGTAACTATAATTCAGTTAGGAATGCCTTATCTCAACACTGACACATCCTAAGGAAAGATCCAGTACTAGGAAGGATTCTGCCAACTAGATCACAATTAACCATTAGATGAGCAAAAGCCCTAAAAATCTCCTCGCACCAAGCAAACAGAAGTAACAGGTAGAAAAAATGAGGTAACGGATCAAACATCATTTAAAACGAAACCTTTTGGGAGTTTCAGATGTCACCAACCAAGATGTACGTGTTGTCAAACTTTGTGTGAGTCTACCGTCTGTCAGAAAAACCGAGCGGTGAAACTGTTGGGATTAAAAACCATCTTTATCAAGTCTAGAAAAATAGTGATTAACGGAAAATGTATAAAATAATCCTATAAGATAAAGCGTAAATAAAGATTGTACAAAAGGTACATAGATGATCTGATATTCATTTGGAAGGTACTAAGGAAGAGGCAGATGAGTTCACCACGCATTTCAATAACAACTCGAGGAACCTGACGTTTACATCTAACAGCTCTACGACCTCCATCCAATATCTAGACCTTCTATTATTCTCTACCAATAAAAGCGATTCAAACTAAAACCTTTTTAAAAAGTCGACGGAAACAATTATCTAGACTTCAGAAGTGCCCATCACCGTAAATGGTTCAGTCAGGTCAAGCGGATAAGGCGCAACTGTTCCAATCACGACGACTTCATCCAACAAAGCCAGATTTTGCGGGAGAGATTCCGAAACAAAAAATATCCCAGCAAAATCATCGATAATGCATGTGATAGAGCTAAAATCCTCAGCCAAGAAGACAACAACTAGTGGAACGGAAGACCAGAAGAAATACGAAACAACATCGATCACCACGTTTAATCCGTACCATGGAATTCTAAGAAAACTAATGATCCCTATCTGAGACCGAATATACCCAAGAAAGCGCAACTAACGTTTAGAAGGGCAAAAACATTAAAGAACATCCGAGCCCCCAGCAAATTAAAAAAGCGAAAGAGAAACAAAAACAAGGAGAACTGGTGGTTTCCAGAACGATTAGGGAGCTACAAATGTGGACACGCAATGTGTAAATGGTGTAACAATATTTCTAACAGGATCAGAACCTTCAGGAGTAAGAACGATCCAAGTATTACGAGAAAGGATTAATAGGCATAGATCCAATATTAACAATGGCTACGTAAAACACAGCGTATCCCGACATCATGCCATGACTCATGACAAGGACCCATCTAAATTACAGATAACTAATAGAACATATCAATGAAGATTGCCCGGACAGATATAGGACCCTGCAAAGACGGGCGATGTATTGGACTTTCAAACTCCATACACTCGAACCATATGGACTGAACGAAAGTTTAGAAAACCAATGCTTTTAGCGCAATTTATGTATATTAGTATCCGTTCCAGATTCACCTACAGCTATAAGTTCCAGTACCCATCATCTGTCCTGGAATCATACCCACCTATCCCCCTCTTATCCACTCCCAATGTGGAATAATTGTGGTATCCCCCACTCCCCAAACTGCCCATCTCCATTTCTTTGATCCCCCCTTTGCTTCAACACGTACAATTCCAGCTTTTTGACTAGATCAAGCCCGTCAGATTTTTATATTTACATTTATATTTATTTTATTTTAATTTTTATTATTTTTTTAATTTTTATAATTATTTTATTATTTATATATATATATATATTTTTTTTTTTTATTATTATTTATATTTTTATTCTATTTTTACATTTATGTTTTTTTTATATTGATATTTATTTTCATTTTATTTGTATTTCATTTGTTTATTTCAGTATACATTTATTCATAAACCACAGATCACCACATCATTTTTCATCCAATATCTACCAGCCATGCAATCTATCCCCACATAACACTCAGTTCCTTATTTTACATCTATGCTACTACCATGCTTCACACACATTTCCACTTCTCCTTCCCTTGTCTCCGTTCTAGCACCAGCATTACGGCGCGATAAGGCGCTACACACCAGGTATGCCCAGCCACACCCCTCAGTACACGTCGCCTCGAAGGCAGTGCCCGCAGCGCGCGCTTTCTCCTCACCAGACACGCCGCACGTGCAGCATGTCAGAGCGCTGCCGCAGCAAGGCGCAGACCATCAGGTAAGGGCTCACCATACACCCGCACAGCAATCACTGGCCCAGCTATACTTCTATGTGGCCCTTCAGTTCGGCTCCTATTTATTATTGGAGAAAGTACACTATATTAAGTAGAATGGACGGCAATTATAATCCAGTCCGTATAGTATGTCAAACATCACCTTGATAGACAGGGGCAGTTATATATAACTTTCCCTCCCCATACACTACCTTAGCTTGCTCAATCCTCTATTCTAGCGCTACACTCATCACGCGGGGCTGTCTCCAATGGTCCTCCACATAGTGAGCGCTGATTGAAGAACACTCAGGTAACCCCTGCACCGAATAAGTATTCACATTAAAGTCACGAGTTTCTTTCGCTTTGTGGTTTTATTGTGTTCATACATATATATTTTTACATGTTTTATTAATGTAATGACATAATATGCTATTTTATATATATATATATTTTTAGCACCAACTGGTTTCTAGATAATCTATTACTTAAGCCCACCGGGTTTTTTCTTTATTATGAGCTAGTAACGTAATGATATAGTCTTAATCCGGCTACATATGTCTTCTTATATATATACACATATATTGTAACGAAATAGTACATGTGCTGTACACAAACTTTTTTATTAATGTTTATTTACGCTTTATCTTATAAGATTATTTTATACATTTTCCGGTAATCACTATTTTGTAGACTTGATAAAGGGACGTGACCCGAAAGCAGCGTTGTCTTTTGCAAATAAAAGTTCTTCTACTTCACCACCTGGGTTGTTCTTGCGCCCGTTGTCCTCCTCGTCAAAAGACTCCAGTCTAGACAAGTATCCATTCAAAAAGTTGTACTAGTCACCAATCAGGTGGTGTGGCCCCGCTCGAAAGGTTGAACAGGACACCTCTGGCAGCATCAACCCATCTGGACGAGTCAATCTTAGCCTTCACCCGCAATAGAGAGCCCCGAGACAAGGGCAGCTCAATCAGGTGAGTATTAGTAACTCAACCTGGGCGGGAAAAAACGTTTAAAAACCCACGATATCCGCTACCACCTAAGAGCGCCTTTTTTATGTGCTAAAAACCATCTTGACTGTGCTTCTACTAATGTAATTTATCTACTGGAGAGCCCGTGTGGTCTCCAGTATGTGAGCCGCACCGTCCAGCCTTTACGGAATAGACTAAACAAACACAGGTCACACGTGAAGAAAACATTTCTGTTGCATAGCGTTTCCCGCCATTGCGCAGATTGTCACGAAGGCTCATTCTCGGGTTTCAAGATCACACCCATCGAACAAATCCCGAGCTCTCGCCGTAACAAATCACAAATTATTAAGCGGCGGGAGATGTTCTGGATTTTAAACTCAATACCTTGAATCCATATGGCCTAAAAACAAAGCCTTTGAGATCAATTTGTGAGAATGACAATGTGTATGTCACAGGGCACCGGCGACGCGATCTTCCTGCGCTGCGCCGCCGGCGTCCTGCCTTTCTCATTTCTCACCATTTTCTTTTCTTACATGGACAACCCCCTTTAATTTTGACACCTTCTTCATTAGGGTATTTATATCCACAATCCACCCATGCCTTTGTATGCAATCGTGACCTGATGAAGGCCTGCAGATCCCCGAAACGCGTTGTCTTTTATATAATTACACTTAGCGGTAAGTGGGTTTTCCAGAACCCATGACATCACCATAGAGAGATGGATCCGCCCCCGATGGAGCCGTACAAATAGAATTCCTATAACTTCTTCTTCTTTTTTTTTTTTTTACTTAAAAGCCAGAAACAATTCTCATGATTTGAACCATAAGCGCCAGGGAAGGAATTAGAGGGGTGCTGTCATGGGTTCTGGAAAATCCAATTACCGTTAAGTGTAGTATCATTTTTCCCTTCACCCATGACAGCACCATAGAAGACTGAATAGCAGAGAAATAAAACACGCCTCGGGAGGGACAGCGCTTGAAAAGTGTTCCATGCTAAGAAGACCAAGAAGAAAGTAGAGGAAACCGAAGGCTAACAAGAAGTCTGAACTAAAAATGTCTGATCAAGAAGCATCCTAAAACCTAGGAACTTTTAAGAACCAGACATTAGACTTGAAACCAGGCATACTCTTCTAAAAGAAATCCCCCATGGGTTCCTCCTCAAGTGCTTATGAAAATAATTGTAGCAGATTTAACAAAACATCTTAGAGAAGTACAGAATGATCAAAACTGAAGATGACTGCTGAACATCGATTCCTTTGGTGCGAAACAGATGTTTTGATCCAAGATCCGCTGGAGGCCCTTTGTTACGTCCACCAGAAGAAGTTCAGATTCCAAAATTTCCTTGCAATCTGCCATCCATGATGGAACCCTACCGTGGCATACATCCCCTGGAGGAGCTCACGGATCTGCCGCAAAACATCCAAAGAGCCCCCTGGACCCTTCAGACCATCTAGGGACCACACCGCCGGAAACTACCGCATGAACGACCCCGGCAGACAAGTATTTATAGGGTTTTGCTGGCGCCATACCTCCTGTAGGCCATCCAGACTAACTAGTCCAGCCCATCTTCTTACTCCCAACCAGGAGCCATGTAGGGCTTTGTTGGTGTGCCATATATCCTGTAGGCCATCCAGACTAACTAGTCCAGCCCATCTTTTCACTCCCTACCAGGAGCATTTATAGGGCTTTGTTGGTGTGCTACGATTATTGTAGATCATTAAACTACAAATTGTCAACCAGACATAGCCACAGAACTAGTTCACCGTGCATGCATGGGCACCAAGTTAAACCACCACTGAGACATGGCGGCACATAAGGCACAGCTGGTCACATAGACACCCACTCAGAGCCAAGTACAGTCATCCAGATACTGCTGCACAAGCCGCCAGCCATCCGAAGTAGGCAGCCGATCAACCACAACTGCACTACACAAGCCCAGCAGTAGAAGCAGACAGCTACAATGCAAAGCTGCAGGAGCAGTCATCCCAGCAAGCCTAAACACAAAAGCAATCAGCTCCACAGGTACAAGAGGCACAAGAGGCAGGAGTTCAGCCAAGCAGGCAGAGGCGCACAGCCGTTCAGCCAAGCAGGCAGAGGCGCACAGCCGTTCAGCCAAGCAGGCAGAGGCTCACAGCCGTTCAGCCAAGCAGGCAGAGGCGCACAGCCGTTCAGCCAAGCAGGCAGAGGCGCACAGCCGTTCAGCCAAGCAGGCAGAGGCGCACAGCCGTTCAGCCAAGCAGGCAGAGGCGCACAGCCGTTCAGCCAAGCAGGCAGAGGCGCACAGCCGTTCAGCCAAGCAGGCAGAGGCGCACAGCCGTTCAGCCAAGCAGACAGAGGCTCACAGCCGTTCAGCCAAGCAGGCAGAGGCGCACAGCCGTTCAGCCAAGCAGACAGAGGCGCACAGCCGTTCAGCCAAGCAGGCAGAGGCACACAGCCGTTCAGCCAAGCAGGCAGAGGCTCACAGCCGTTCAGCCAAGCAGGCAGAGGCGCACAGCCGTTCAGCCAAGCAGGCAGAGGCGCACAGCCGTTCAGCCAAGCAGGCAGAGGCGCACAGCCGTTCAGCCAAGCAGGCAGAGGCGCACAGCCGTTCAGCCAAGCAGGCAGAGGCGCACAGCCGTTCAGCCAAGCAGGCAGAGGCGCACAGCCGTTCAGCCAAGCAGGCAGAGGCGCACAGCCGTTCAGCCAAGCAGGCAGAGGCTCACAGCCGTTCAGCCAAGCAGGCAGAGGCACACAGCCGTTCAGCCAAGCAGGCAGAGGCGCACAGCCGTTCAGCCAGGCAGGCAGAGGTGCACAGGCATTCAGACAGGCAGGCAGAGGCGCACAGGCGTTCAGCCAAGCAGGCAGAGGCACACAGGCGTTGAGCCAGGCAGGCAGAGGCCCACAGGCGTTGAGCCAGGCAGGCAGAGGCCCACAGGCCTTCAGCCAGGCAGGCACAGGTGCACAGGCCTTCAGCCAGGCAGGCACAGGCGCACAGCCGTTCAGCCAAGCAGGCAGAGGCACACAGCCGTTCAGCCAAGCAGGCAGAGGCGCACAGCCGTTCAGCCAAGCAGGAAGAGGCTCACAGCCGTTCAGCCAAGCAGGCAGAGGCGCACAGCCGTTCAGCCAAGCAGGCAGAGGCGCACAGCCATTCAGCCAAGCAGGCAGAGGCGCACAGCCGTTCAGCCAAGCAGGCAGAGGCACACAGGCATTCAGCCAAGCAGGCAGAGGCACACAGGCGTTCAGCCAAGCAGGCAGAGGCACACAGGCATTCAGCTAAGCAGGCAGAGACGCACAGCCGTTCAGCCAAGCAGGAAGAGGCGCACAGCCGTTCAGCCAAGCAGGAAGAGGCGCACAGCCGTTCAGCCAAGCAGGCAGAGGCACATAGGCGTTCAGCCAAGCAGGCAGAGGCACACAGGCGTTCAGCCAAGCAGGCAGAGGCACACAGGCGTTCAGCCAAGCAGGCAGAGGCACACAGGCGTTCAGCTAAGCAGGCAGAGGCGCACAGCCGTTCAGCCAAGTAGGCAGAGGCACACAGCCAAGCAGGCAGAGGCGCACAGCCAAGAAGCCAAGCAGGCAGAGGCGCACAGCCGTTCAGCCAAGTAGGCAGAGGCGCACAGCCAAGCAGGCAGAGGCGCACAGCCAAGAAGCCAAGCAGGCAGAGGCACACAGGCGTTCAGCCAAGCAGTCAGAGGCGCACAGGTGTTCAGCTAAGCAGGCAGAGGCGCACAGGCATTCAGCCAGGCAGGCAGAGGCGCACAGGCGTTCAGTCAGGCAGGCAGAGGTGCACAGGCATTCAGCCAGGCAGGCAGAGGTGCACAGGCATTCAGACAGGCAGGCAGAGGTGCACAGGCGTTCAGCCAAGCAGGCAGAGGCGCACAGGCGTTGAGCCAGGCAGGCAGAGGCCCACAGGCGTTGAGCCAGGCAGGCAGAGGCCCACAGGCCTTCAGCCAGGCAGGCACAGACACACAGGCCTTCAGCCAGGCAGGCACAGGCGCACAGGCCTTCAGCCATGCCAGGAGAGGCTCACAGGACTTCAGCCAGGCAGGCAGAGGGGCACAGGCATTCAGCCAAGCAGGCAGAGGCACACAGCCAAGCAGGCAGAGGCGCACAGGTGTTCAGCCAAGCAGGCAGAGGCGCACAGCCGTTCAGCCAAGTAGGCAGAGGCACACAGCCAAGCAGGCAGAGGCGCACAGCCAAGAAGCCAAGCAGGCAGAGGCGCACAGCCGTTCAGCCAAGTAGGCAGAGGCGCACAGCCAAGCAGGCAGAGGCGCACAGCCAAGAAGCCAAGCAGGCAGAGGCACACAGGCGTTCAGCCAAGCAGTCAGAGGCGCAGAGGTGTTCAGCTAAGCAGGCAGAGGCGCACAGGCGTTCAGCTAAGCAGGCAGAGGCGCACAGGCATTCAGCCAGGCAGGCAGAGGCGCACAGGCGTTCAGTCAGGCAGGCAGAGGCGCACAGGCATTCAGCCAGGCAGGCAGAGGTGCACAGGCATTCAGACAGGCAGGCAGAGGTGCACAGGCGTTCAGCCAAGCAGGCAGAGGCACACAGGCGTTGAGCCAGGCAGGCAGAGGCCCACAGGCGTTGAGCCAGGCAGGCAGAGGCCCACAGGCCTTCAGCCAGGCAGGCACATGCGCACAGGCCTTCAGCCAGGCAGGCACAGGCGCACAGGCCTTCAGCCATGCCAGCAGAGGCTCACAGGACTTCAGCCAGGCAGGCAGAGGGCACAGGCATTCAGCCAAGCAGGCAGAGGCACACAGCCAAGCAGGCAGAGGCGCACAGGTGTTCAGCCAAGCAGGCAGAGGTGCACAGCCGTTCAGCCAAGCAGGCAGAGGCGGACAGCCGTTCAGCCAGGCAGGCAGAGGTGCACAGCCGTTCAGCCAAGTAGGCAGAGGTGCACAGCCGTTCAGCCGAGTAGGCAGAGGTGCACAGCCGTTCAGCCAAGTAGGCAGAGGCGCACAGCCGTTCAGCCAAGTATGCAGAGGCGCACAGCCGTTCAGCCAAGTAGGCAGAGGCGCACAGCCGTTCAGCCAAGTAGGCAGAGGCACACAGCCAAGCAGGCAGAGGCACACAGCCAAGGCAAGCAGGCGCACAGCCAAGCAGGCAGAGGCACACAGCCAAGCAGGCAGAGGCACATAGGCGTTCAGCCAAGCAGGCAGAGGCGCACAGTCAAGCAGGCAGAGGCACACAGGTGTTCAGCCAAGCAGGCAGAGGCGCACAGCCAAGCAGGCAGAGGCGCACAGGCGTTCAGCCAAGCAGGCAGAGGCGCACAGGCGTTCAGCCAGGCAGGCAGAGGCCCACAGGCATTCAGCCAGGCAGGCAGAGGCCCACAGGCCTTCAGCCAGGCAGGCACAGGCGCACAGGCCTTCAGCCTGGCAGGCAGAGGCTCAAAGGACTTCAGCCAGGCAGGCAGAGGTAGACAGGCATGTAGCCAGGCAGGCAGAGGTAGACAGGCATGTAGCCAGGCAGGCAGAGGCGCACAGGCATTCAGCCAGGCAGGCAGACAACCAGGCCCTGAAGCCAAGAGGCAGACAACCAGGCCCTGAAGCCAAGAGGCAGACAACCAGGCCCTAAAGCCATGAGGCAGACAACAAGGCCCTGAAGCCAAGAGGCAGACAACCAGGCCCTAAAGCCAAGAGGCAGACAACCAGGCCCTGAAGCCAAGAGGCAGACAACCAGGCCCTGAAGCCAAGAGGCGAGACAACAAGGCCCTGAAGCCAAGAGGCAGACAACAAGGCCCTGAAGCCAAGAGGCAGACAACCAGGCCCTAAAGCCATGAGGCAGACAACAAGGCTCTGAAGCCAAGAGGCAGACAACCAGGCCCTGAAGCCATGAGGCAGACAACAAGGCCCTGAAGCCAAGAGGCAGACAACAAGGCCCTGAAGCTAAGAAGCAGACAACCAGGCCCTGAAGCCAAGAGGCAGACAACCAGGCCCTAAAGCCAAGAGGCAGACAACCAGGCCCTAAAGCCAAGAGGCAGACAACCAGGCCCTAACGCCAGAGGATAGGAAACCAAACTGAAGGAGGAAGAGGGTGTTCCCTTTTAATTGTTTCGAGGCTTCCTGTCCAATTGTGGGGGCAGATCCATCTCTCTATGGTGCTGTCATGGGTGAAGGGAAAAGTAAGGATCTGTTCACACCATGTCTGAGACCTTCAGTTGGAGGTATGCATCGGGAGGTATCTATATATCAGATAGTTATATACAGTGTGACATCTGCAGGGGAGTTAGCCCTCAAGATAACCGTCTTTCCTGGGTTGGATGGAACGGCACAGCAAGAAGAACAGTTAAACACAGTCGGCTTTGGTTTAAAATTGGACACAACCAACTTTATTCTCCATTCAGCCAAACAAATGACTTTAGGAAACATCAGAAATGGTACTAGTCAGCCACTGACTAATCACACTGCAACCCGAGCTGACCAAACATAGGCCCCCTGCCCAGCACCCCTAGGAAAAGGGTGACTCCCACTGCCTCTGCAATGCTGTCTTCCCCAGGCTCACTGAAGGAGCTCTAACAGCTGCCTTCTATTAGGCTAATTAGACAGCCATAGACACAGACTGTGGGGGCATGGAGTGGGGAGCCCACCTATCTATCCCTATCTTCCCCTTTCTGGACCCTCTCAACACACAATTAATGGATGCTCAGCCAATCACTGCCAGTAGTGTTGTCTGGTGATAGGCTGAGCGGTCGTTTCCTGTATGTTGAAAGGACTGGGAAGGATTCACCAGAGGGGAACCTGGGCAGCATTGGAATGGGAGCAGAAAGGAAACAGGTATTTTTTACTTTTTGAATCCATTCCAAAGCCTTAGTAAGATTTTCAAATGCCAGAAGTCTCAACACAAGTTGAATCCAGCAGAAAGTGTCAGCCTGTACCTATATACAGCATATGTCTCTTCCTACCTTGTGATGTTCGAGGCCGGGGCTCCTCCATCATGGCGTCCTTGTACAGATCCTTGTGTTCTTCTAAATACTCCCACTCTTCCATGGAGAAATACACCGCCACATCCTGACACCTTAGAGGAACCTGACAACACAATGACACCGTCATCACCCAGACCCCTACAGTGCTGTTACTGGACAATCTCCCAGTATTCCCAGCAGTGTCACCTCTCCAGTCAGCAGCTCCATCATCTTGTGGGTGAGTTCTAGGATCTCCTGCTCATGTATCAGGGGGGGAGGCTCTGTGATGGGGGTCCACCCTCCTGACTCCTGGATGAAGGGAGTCACACAGTCAGCCAATGCCTTCTTTACTGCTGTGTAATTCTGTGTATGAAAAGAGACACTCAGTAAACTGAACTCAGAAAAAGAAAGTACAGAAAGGGAGGACATGACGGAGACCTTTATATATGTTACATGAGAGAAGAGAAAGGGAGGACACGACGGAGACCTTTATATATGTTACATGAGAGAAGACAAAGGGAGGACACGACAGAGACCTTTATATATGTTACATGAGAGAAGAGAAAGGGAGGACACGACGGAGACCTTTATATATGTTACATGAGAGAAGAAGAGAAAGGGAGGACACAACTGAGACCTTTATATATGTTACATGAGAGAAGAAGAGAAAGGGAGGACACGACAGAGACCTTTATATATGTTACATGAGAGGGAGAAGAGAAAGGGAGGACACTGACGGAGACCTTTCTATATGTTACATGAGAGGAGAAGAGAAAGGGAGGACACGACGGAGACCTTTATATATGTTACATGAGAGGAGAAGAGAAAGGGAGGACACGACGGAGACCTTTATATATGTTACATGAGAGAAGAAGAGAAAGGGAGGACACGGAGGAGACCTTTATATATGTTACACGAGAGAAGAGAAAGGGAGGACACGACGGAGACCTTTATATATGTTACATGAGAAAAGAAGAGAAAGGGAGGACACGACGGAGACCTTTATATATGTTACATGAGAAAAGAACAGAAAGGGAGGACACGACGGAGACCTTTATATATGTTACATGAGAGAAGAGAAAGGGAGGACACGACGGAGACCTTTATATATGTTACATGAGAGAAGAGAAAGGGAGGACATGACGGAGACCTTTACATATGTTACATGAGAGAAGAAGAGAAAGGGAGGACACGACGGAGACCTTTATATATGTTACATGAGAGAAGAAGAGAAAGGGAGGACACGACAGAGACCTTTATATATGTTACATGAGAGGAGAAGAGAAAGGGAGGACACGACGGAGACCTTTCTATATGTTACATGAGAGGAGAAGAGAAAGGGAGGACACGACGGAGACCTTTCTATATGTTACATGAGAGAAGAAGAGAAACGGAGGACACGACGGAGACCTTTATATATGTTACATGAGAGAAGAAGAGAAAGGGAGGACACGACAGAGACCTTTATATATGTTACATGAGAGGAGAAGAGAAAGGGAGGACACGACTGAGACCTTTATATATGTTACATGAGAGAAGAACAGAAAGGGAGGACACGATGGAGCCCTTTATATATGTTACATGAGAGAAGAAGAGAAAGGGAGGACACGACGGAGACCTTTATATATGTTACATGAGAGAAGAACAGAAGGGGAGGACACGATGGAGCCCTTTATATATGTTACATGAGAGAAGAAGAGAAAGGGAGGACACGACTGAGACCTTTATATGTGTTACATGAGAGAAGAACAGAAAGGGAGGACACGATGGAGCCCTTTATATATGTTACATGAGAGAAGAAGAGAAAGGGAGGACACGACGGAGACCTTTATATATGTTACATGACAGAAGAACAGAAAGGGAGGAGACGATGGAGCCCTTTATATATGTTACATGAGAGAAGAAGAGAAAGGGAGGACACGACAGAGACCTTTATATATGTTACATGAGAGAAGAAGAGAAACGGAGGACACGACGGAGACCTTTATATATGTTACATGAGAGAAGAAGAGAAAGGGAGGGCACGACGGAGACCTTTATATATGTTACATGAGAGAAGAGAAAGGGAGGACACGACAGAGACCTTTATATATGTTACATGAGAGAAGAAGAGAAAGGGAGGACACGACAGAGACCTTTATATATGGTACATGAGAGAAGAGAAAGGGAGGACACGACGGAGACCTTTATATATGTTACATGAGAGAAGAGAAAGGGAGGATACGATGGAGACCTTTATATATGTTACATGAGAGAAGAAGAGAAAGGGAGGACACGACGGAGACCTTTATATATGTTACATGAGAGAAGAAGAGAAAAGGAGGACACGACGGAGACCTTTATATATGTTACATGAGAGAAGAAGAGAAAGGGAGGACAGGACGGAGACCTTTATATATGTTACATGAGAGAAGAAGAGAAAGGAAGGACACGACGGAGACCTTTATATATGTTACATGAGAGAAGAGAAAGAGAGGACACGACGGAGACCTTTATACATGTTACATGAGAGAAGAGGAGAAAGGGAGGACACGACGGAGACCTTTATATATGTTACATGAGAGAAGAAGGGAAAGGGAGGACACGACGGAGACCTTTATATATGTTACATGAGAGAAGAAGGGAAAGGGAGGACACGACGGAGACCTTTATATATGTTACATGAGAGAAGAGAAAGGGAGGACACGACGGAGACCTTTATATATGTTACATGAGAGAAGAGAAAGGGAGGACACGACGGAGACCTTTATATATGTTACATGAGAGAAGAGAAAGGGAGGACACGACGGAGACCTTTATATATGTTACATGAGAGAAGAGGAGAAAGGGAGGACATGACGGAGACCTTTATATATGTTACATGAGAGAAGAGAAAGGGAGGACACGACGGAGACCTTTATATATGTTGCATGAGAGAAGAAGAGAAAGGGAAGACACGATGGAGACCTTCATATATGTTACATGAGAGAAGGGAAAGGGAGGACACGACGGAAACCTTTATACATGTTACATGAGAGCAGAAGGGAAAGGGGGGAGACGACGGAGGCCTTTATATATGTTACATGAGAGAAGAAGAGAAAAGGAGGACACGACGGAGACTTTTATATATGTTACATGAGAGAATAGAAAGGGAGGACACGACGGAGACCTTTATATATGTTACATGAGAGAAGAGAAAGGGAGGACACGATGGAGACCTTTATATATGTTACATGAGAGAAGAGAAAGGGAGGACACGACGGAGACCTTTATATATGTTACATGAGAGAAGAGAAAGGGAGGACACGACGGAGACCTTTATATATGTTACTTAAGAGAAGAAGAGAAACGGAGGACACAACAGAGACCTTTATATATGTTACACGAGAGAAGAATAGAAAGGGAGGACACGACGGAGACTTTTATATATGTTACATGAGAGAAGAGAAAGGGAGGACACGACGGAAACCTATATACATGTTACATGAGAGAAAAAGAGAAAAGGAGGACACGACGGAGAACTTTATATATGTTACATGAGAGAAGAAGAGAAAGGGAGGACACGACGGAGACCTTTATATATGTTACATGAGAGAAGAGAAAGGGAGGACATGATGGAGAACTTTATATATGTTACATGAGAGAAGAAGAGAAAGGGAGGACACGACAGAGACCTTTATATATGTTACATGAGAGAAGAAGAGAAAGGGAGGACACGACGGAGACCTTTATATATGTTACATGAGAGAAGAAGAGAAAGGGAGGACACGACTGAAACCTTTATATATGTTACATGAGAGAAGAACAGAAAGGGAGGACACGATGGAGCCCTTTATATATGTTACAGGAGAGAAGAAGAGAAAGGGAGGACACGACAGAGACCTTTATATATGTTACACGAGAGAAGAGAAAGGGAGGACACGACGGAGACCTTTATATATGTTACATGAGAGAAGAAGAGAAAGGGAGGACACGACTGAGACCTTTATATATGTTACATGAGAGAAGAACAGAAAGGGAGGACACGATGGAGCCCTTTATATATGTTATATGAGAGAAGAAGAGAAAGGGAGGACACGACGGAGACCTTTATATATGTTACACGAGAGAAGACAGGGGGAGGACACGATGGAGACCTTTATATATGTTATATGAGAAAGAAGAGAAAGGAGGACACGACGGAGACCTTTATATATGTTACATGAGAGAAGAGAAAGGGAGGACACGACGGAGACTATATATGTTACATGAGAGAAGAGAAAGGGAGGACCACGACGGAGACCTTTATATATGTTACATGAGAGAAGAAGGGAAAGGGAGGACAGGACGGAGACCTTTATACATGTTACATGAGAGAAGAGGAGAAAGGGAGGACACGACGGAGACCTTTATATATGTTACACGAGAGAAGAGAAAGGGAGGACACGACGGAGACCTTTATATATGTTACATGAGAGAAGAAGAGAAAGGGAGGACACGACTGAGACCTTTATATATGTTACATGAGAGAAGAACAGAAAGGGAGGACACGATGGAGCCCTTTATATATGTTATATGAGAGAAGAAGAGAAAGGGAGGACACGACGGAGACCTTTATATATGTTACACGAGAGAAGAGAAAGGGAGGACACGACGGAGACCTTTATATATGTTACATGAGAAAAGAAGAGAAAGGGAGGACACGACGGAGACCTTTATATATGTTACATGAGAGAAGAGAAAGGGAGGACACGACGGAGACCTTTATATATGTTACATGAGAGAAGAGAAAGGGAGGACACGACGGAGACCTTTATATATGTTACATGAGAGAAGAAGGGAAAGGGAGGACAGGACGGAGACCTTTATACATGTTACATGAGAAAAGAGGAGAAAGGGAGGACACGACGGAGACCTTTATATATGTTACATGAGCGAAGAAGAGAAAGGGAGGACACGAAGGAGGCCTTTATATATGGTACATGAGAGAAGAGAAAGGGAGGACACGACGGAGACCTTTATACTGTATATGTTACATGAGAGAAGAGAAAGGGAGGACACTACGGAGGCCTTTATATATGTTACATGAGAGAAGAAGAGAAAGGGAGGACACTACGGAGACCTTTATATATGTTACATGAGAGAAGAGAAAAGGAGGACACGACGGAGACCTTTATATATGTTACATGAGAGAAGAGAAAGGGAGGACACGACGGAGACCTTTATATATGTTACATGAGAGAAGAGAAAGGGAGGACACGACGGAGACCTTTATATATGTTACATGAGAGAAGAGAAAGGGAGGACACTACGGAGGCCTTTATATATGTTACATGAGAGAAGAAGAGAAGGGAGGACACGACAGAGACCTTTATATATGTTACATGAGAGAAGAGAAAGGGAGGACACGACGGAGACCTTTATATATGTTACATGAGAGAAGAAGAGAAAGGGAGGACACGACGGAGACTTTTATATATGTTACATGAGAGAATAGAAAGGGAGGACACGACGGAGACCTTTATATATGTTACATGAGAGAAGAGAAAGGGAGGACACGATGGAGACCTTTATATATGTTACATGAGAGAGAGAGAAAGGGAGGACACGACGGAGACCTTTATATATGTTACATGAGAGAAGAGAAAGGGAGGACACGACGGAGACCTTTATATATGTTACATGAGAGAAGAAGAGAAAGGGAGGACACGACTGAGACCTTTATATATGTTACATGAGAGAAGAGGAGAAAGGGAGGACACGACGGAGACCTTTATATATGTTACATGAGAGAAGAGAAAGGGAGGACACGACGGAGACCTTTATATATGTTACATAAGAGAAGAAGAGAAAGGGAGGACACGACGGAGACCTTTATATATGTTACATGAGAGAAGAGAAAGGGAGGACACGACGGAGACCTTTATATATGTTACATGAGAGAAGAGAAAGGGAAGACACAATGGAGACCTTTATATATGTTACTTAAGAGAAGAAGAAAAACGGAGGAGACAACAGAGACCTTTATATATGTTACACGAGAGAAGAATAGAAAGGGAGGACACGACAGAGACTTTTATATATGTTACATGAGAGAAGAGAAAGGGAGGACACGACGGAGACCTTTATATATGTTACATGAGAGAAGAAGAGAAAGGGAGGACACGACGGAGACCTTTATATATGTTGTAGCGGACTGGACCCTGTACCAGAGTCTGCCCCAGTTTCCTGGAAGGGACTGCTTGCTCGCCTCCTGCCCTGCGACTATGGCCCCATGTATGCTTGTCCTGTTTGAGCGGTGATACCCCAGATAGCTCTGCTATGGAGCCCATTCGTATAATGAAAGACTATGGGAAAGACTTTAGCTCCATGGCAATTGAACTGGATATGTGTGGTCTGAGCGCCATTCAATAATGTGCGCTCAGACCTAAGCTATCTGGGGATATGTTGCATGTATATGTTTTATGTAGTAATTGTAACATTGTGCAATTTTATGATCTTTTGCAACCATGTGCTCAATGGAGTCTGCCTCTATCCTTGGATATATTGAGCGCTCAGATCCAAGCCATCTGGGGATATGTTACATGTCTGTGTACTGTAAAGGGTGGGACATTGTGTATTGAATAGTGATGTCTGTCCTATTGTCCCCACGTGTGTATTGGCGATTTCCCTTTGTCCTGAGAGATAATTGAATGACTCCTCAATTGTCTCCAGGACAGAAGACATTGTGTATTCTCCTGCCTGTGATGATTACATTACCCATGTAGGGTGATTGTATCACAGGAAGAGGGGAGGGATATGCTGGATGTGGTTGTCTGTATTGTCCCATTGTGTGTGATTGGCTGCTGTATCCCGTGTCGTAGTCTTCCTTCTGGTCCCCTAGGGGAGTGTCCACCAGGTGGGAGACCTGGATAAATACCGGGCAGGTAGCCCTCAATAAAGGGAGAGTTCCTGTTTAACCCTCAAAGTGAAGTGTCGTCTCATTATTGGGGGAGGATTTATTGCATGCTGTTCCAGTCTGACTGCTAGGAGTGCAAACCTATTCGTATGGTTCCTATTCAACTGTCTACAGCATTCAGAGGCTTGAGAGGATTCGTATGCTTCTCAGGTTCGGTGGTTGTGGTGTCGTCTAGAGCGCTTGGAATCCTCAAGAAGCGCTAGGAGCATCTTTCAACGGAGGTACCCAGTCGGGGTGCCAGGCGATCCGTTACATTGGTGGCAGGCAGTGGGATGGCGTCCTAGTGCGAGGTAAAGCAGCTTGGAGACACCGTCGTGGAAGTACAAATTGAGGGCAACGCTAGCACTCATACCCAACTTCAGGAGAACAAGCATGGCACCCAGCTACACGCAGGAGGAATTCGACAGAGTGCTGAGATCACGGCTGATTTTCTTCGGACCCAACCCTCGGAGAAATCTGTGCAGTTCGTGAGGAGGTTAACAGCAGAGAACCTGCAGTTCATGGCAGATGGTATCGTCCTTCCTCCCCAGCGGCAATGTGAAGTCCAGGGGGCCGAAGGTGTCGCCCTTCCTCCCAGCGGCCGTGTGAGTTACAGAGGGCCGAAGGTGTCGTCCTTCCCCAGCGGCCGTGTGAGTTACAGAGGGCCGAAGGTGTCGTCCTTCCCCCAGCGGCCGTGTGAGTTACAGAGGGCCGAAGGTGTCGCCCTTCCCCCAGCGGCCGTGTGAGTTACAGAGGGCCGAAAGTGTCGTCCTTCCCCCAGCGGCCGTGTGAGTTACGGAGGGCCGAAGGTGTCGTCCTTCCCCCAGCGGCCTTGTGAGTTACAGAGGGCCGAAGGTGTCGTCCTTCCCCAGCGGCCGTGTGAGTTACAGAGGGCCGAAGGTGTCGTCCTTCCTCCCAGCGGCAGTGTGAGTTACAGAGGGCCGAAGGTGTCGTCCTTCCTCCCAGCGGCAGTGTGAGTTACAGAGGGCCGAAGGTGTCGTCCTTCCTCCCCAGCGGCCGTGTGTACCCCGGGAGCTGAAGGTGCCGTCCCTTCTCCCCAGCCGCAGTGTGTACCCCGGGAGCTGAAGGTGCCGCCCTTCTCCCCAGCCGCAGTGTGTACCCCCGAGAGCTGAAGGTGCCGTCCCTTCTCCCCAGCCGCAGTGTGTACCCCCGGGAGCTGAAGGTGTCGTCCTTCCTCCCCAGCGGCAGTGTGTACCCCAGGGAGCTGAAGGTGCTGTCCTTCCTCCCCAGCGGCAGTGTGTACCCACGGGAGCTGAAGGTGCCGTCCCTTCTGCCCAGCAGCAGTCTACTGTTCAGGGAGAGGAGCTGGTTACCCCCTCTCCCCAGCAGAAGCATAACCCACCAAGGGGAGACACTAAGCCCCTCACCAGCGCAGATGGGACCGCTGTCTCTGCGCCCAAGCTACAGGGAGTACGGAGGGTCAGCCCTGCTCCCAGCGGCAGAATCTTTACCAGGAGGGGAGAGTCTTGTCCCTCCTCCCCAGCAGCAGCCTAGCCCACCAAGGGGAGACAGTAAACCCCACAACAGTGCAGATGGGACCATAATCTCTGCACCTGCACCACTGGAGATATGGACAGTCTGTCCTGGTCCCCAACAACAGGACAAGGTATTGGAAGAAAAGGCGGTTGGTTTTCCCATAATACAAGAGAGGACGCCGCAGGGAGAGGAGCCTGTTACCCTTCTCCCCAGCAACCGCTTTATCCAACCAGGAGAGAGGACACCCTGGTTACTTTTTTCCCAGACTATGGATTTCCCACTGGATACATGTGGCAGGAGAACACCAGGACAGCTACACCGGGTAAGAAAGGTCGACCGACTATCAGAGCCCCAGACCGATTGGAGGTCTGGAGTCTGGATAGTCTCTTTGGTAAAGGGGAGAAATGTAGCGGACTGGACCCTGTACCAGAGTCTGCCCCAGTTTCCTGGAAGGGACTGCTTGCTCGCCTCCTGCCCTGCGACTCATGGCCCCATGTATGCTTGTCCTGTTTGAGCGGTGATACCCCAGATAGCTCTGCTATGGAGCCCATTCGTATAATGAAAGACTATGGGAAAGACTTTAGCTCCATGGCAATTGAACTGGATATGGTGGTCTGAGCGCCATTCAATAATGTGCGCTCAGACCTAAGCTATCTGGGGATATGTTGCATGTATATGTTTTATGTAGTAATTGTAACATTGTGTAATTTTATGATCTTTTGCAACCATGTGCTCAATGGAGTCTGCCTCTATCCTTGGATATATTGAGCGCTCAGATCCAAGCCATCTGGGGATATGTTACATGTCTGTGTACTGTAAAGGGTGGGACATTGTGTATTGAATAGTGATGTCTGTCCTATTGTCCCCACGTGTGTATTGGTGATTTCCCTTTGTCCTGAGAGATAATTGAATGACTCCTCAATTGTCTCCAGGACAGAAGACATTGTGTATTCTCCTGCCTGTGATGATTACATTACCCATGTAGGGTGATTGTATCACAGGCAGAGGGGAGGGATATGCTGGGTGTGGTTGTCTGTATTGTCCCATTGTGTGTGATTGGCTGCTGTATCCCGTGTCGTAGTCTTCCTTCTGGTCCCCTAGGGGAGTGTCCACCAGGTGGGAGACCTGGATAAATACCGGGCAGGTAGCCCTCAATAAAGGGAGAGTTCCTGTTTAACCCTCAAAGTGAAGTGTCGTCTCATTATTGGGGGAGGATTTATTGCATGATGTTCCAGTCTGACTGCTAGGAGTACAAACCTATTCGTATGGTTCCTATTGAACTGTCTACAGCATTCAGAGGCTTGAGAGGATTCGTATGCTTCTCAGGTTCGGTGGTTGTGGTGTCGTCTAGAGCGCTTGGAATCCTCAAGAAGCGCTAGGAGCATCTTTCAACGGAGGTACCCAGTCGGGGTGCCAGGCGATCCGTTACATATGTTACATGAGAGAAGAAGAGAAAGGGAGGACACGACGGAGACCTTTATATACGTTACATGAGAGAAGAAGAGAAAGGGAGGACACGACGGAGACCTTTATATATGTTACATGAGAGAAGAAGAGAAAGGGAGGACACGACGGAGACCTTTATATATGTTACATGAGAGAAGAAGAGAAAGGGAGGACACGACGGAGACCTTCATATATGTTACATGAGAGAAGAAGAGAAAGGGAGGACACTACGGAGACCTTTATATATGTTACAGGAGAGAAGAAGAGAAAGGGAGGACACGACGGAGACCTTTATATATGTTACAGGAGAGAAGAAGGGAAAGGGAGGACACGACGGAGACCTTTATATATGTTACAGGAGAGAAGAAGAGAAAGGGAGGACACGACGGAGACCTTTATATATGTTTTACAGGAGAGAAGAAGAGAAAGGGAGGACATGACGGAGGCCTTTATATATGTTACATGAGAGAAGAGAAAGGGAGGACACGACGGAGGCCTTTATATATGTTACATGAGAGAAGAGAAAGGGAGGACACTACGGAGGCCTTTATATATGTTACATGAGAGAAGAAGAGAAAGGGAGGACACGACGGAGACCTTTATATATGTTACAGGAGAGAAGAAGAGAAAGGGAGGACATGACGGAAACCTTTATATATGTTACATGAGAGAAGAGAAAGGGAGGACACTACAGAGGCCTTTATATATGTTACATGAGAGAAGAAGAGAAAGGGAGGACACGACGGAGACCTTTATATATGTTACATGAGAGAAGAAGAGAAAGGGAGGACACGACGGAGACCTTTATATATGTTACATGAGAGAAGAAGAGAAAGGGAGGACACTACGGAGACCTTTATATATGTTACATGAGAGAAGAGAAAGGGAGGACACTACGGAGGCCTTTATATATGTTACACGAGAGAAGAAGAGAAAGGGAGGACACGACGGAGACCTTCATATATGTTACAGGAGAGAAGAAGAGAAAGGGAGGACACGACGGAGACCTTTATATATGTTACAGGAGAGAAGAAGAGAAAGGGAGGACACTACGGAGGCCTTTATATATGTTACATGAGAGAAGAGGAGAAAGGGAGGACACTACGGAGACCTTTATATATGTTACATGAGAGAAGAGAAAGGGAGGACACTACGGAGACCTTTATATATGTTACATGAGAGAAGAGAAAGGGAGGACACGACGGAGACCTTTATATATGGTACATGAGAGAAGAGAAAGGGAGGACACGACGGAGACCTTTATATATGTTACATGAGAGAAGAAGAGAAAGGGAGGACACGACGGAGACCTTTATATATGGTACATGAGAGAAGAAGAGAAAGGGAGGACACGACGGAGACCTTTATATATGTTATATGAGAGAAGGGAAAGGGAGGACACGACGGAGACCTTTATATATGTTACATGAGAGAAGAGAAAGGGAGGACACGACGGAGACCTTTATATATGGTACATGAGAGAAGAAGAGAAAGGGAGGACACGACGGAGACCTTTATATATGTTACATGAGAGAAGAAGAGAAAGGGAGGACACGACGGAGACCTTTATATATGTTACATGAGAGAAGAAGAAAAAGGTAGGACACGACGGAGACCTTTATATATGTTACATGGGAGAAGAAGAGAAAGGGAGGACACGACGGAGACCTTTATATATGTTACATGGGAGAAGAAGAGAAAGGGAGGACACGATGGAGACCTTTATATATGTTACATGAGAGAAGAAGAGAAAGGGAGGACACGACGGAGACCTTTATATATGTTACATGAGAGAAGAGAAAGGGAGGACACGACGGAGACCTTTATATATGTTACATGAGAGAAGAAGAGAAAGGGAGGACACGACGGAGACCTTTATATATGTTACATGAGAGAAGAGAAAGGGAGGACACGACGGAGACCTTTATATATGTTACATGAGAGAAGAAGAGAAAAGGAAGCTACAATGAAAACATTTATGTGGCTCATCGTTATGGTTTGTCACCCGGATGGCTTGAAGTTGTTAAATAGGCTGATGGATAAAGATGACATTTACCTCTCCGCTCAACAGGGAGATGATCTCCAAGGTGAAGTCTAATATTCTTCTGGTGATCTGATTCCTGTCCTTGTCCATCACTTGTCCGTCATTCAGGAGAAGATGCCAAAACTGGAAAAATCGGAGGCTTCTAGTACTGCAGTTCCCTTTATGAGAAAAGAAAAGGCAGGAAATCACACGGGGACAAGAACATTAGTGAGATCCAGAAATTTTGTTGAGCTTCTCAAAACCTCGACCACATGGAATAAAGGGGATTCCCAACATGAATATCCATGGCATATCCACAGGAACTGTCATAAAAGATGTGCTTCCCACCATTTGATGGCCACATGCCTGTTTTTGTTTTGATGGCCACATATTCTATTAAAGCACCATGCCCAAGCCTTGCCACATCCATTTCATTCTCCACCGGGATAAGAAGTGAGGATTCGCAGAGGCCATTCTGTATGTAGGTTGGGGTTGAATAGACATAAAAGTCCATATTGTGAATACTTATTCAAAGGGGATGTTCATCTTCGGAGGTATTTTTGCCACCTCCTTCCCCAGATGAAGTGAGGTGTCCCCCATGCATCACTAGATGTGACAAATGGGGAACACGTTAGCGCTGGGGCCCGTCGGTCACTGACTGCAGCGGCCACGTGACATACAGCAAACAGGATGTTGACACTCTGAGACCGGAGTGAGGCAGTGGTGGCGGGGGACTGATGGAGCAGGTAAGTATGCTTCCCCGAGTAGGTCTGGTCGAAAGGCCCACTCAAAAATAAACAACTCCTTCAAATGTAAACCTATGGTGGAAATACTGAATGCATTGCGTGAGAATTTCAAGAACCTGAAATGACTGCTATTTGTTCAGAGGACAAGACACACCTGAGGACACAGCCGAGGAGAGGCCGTTATCAAGTTGAGATGGGACCAAGTCTTGAGCACCAGGTGGCCAGGAAACAGGAGACTGGGTCTGCACTTCCATTGCAGTGCATGTGTTTCGGAGTTAGGGAAACGGCATGGTTTGCTGTGCCACTCGGCTTTCGTAGCTCCCAGGCACTGCTGGTCCGCTCCACCATTTCCAAGCCACTTGGACCTTAGAAACAGCGAGATGAGACAACCCCTTTAATGTTTTCTGCTCCCGCACCAAGTTTATGATGTGTCTCTCAGAAGTTCTTGGCTTACAGGTTCCGTATCAGTCATGACCCTCGCAGTGTGTCATTCACAGAGAGAAAAGTGTTTCAGCAGCCAATGGAAACCAAAATCATCAACCAAATCACCCGAAAGTCAAAGTAAAAAGTTCAGATCACAGGCGGATCCAGTCTGTGTAAATTTCATCACAGCAGCTCATAATCAGTAATGTGTGTGGACCCTACGTGCCCGTAGGCACTCCTGGCAATATCTGGACATGCTCCATGGTGTCCTGGAAGATCTTCCCCCAGAGTCAGGGCCTCAGTGAGCTCCCGAACAGTGCCCAGCGATATAGAAGGCCCCAGAGGTTCTCAGTTTGATTGAGGTCTGGGGCACGTGAGGGCCCGTCAATGGCATCAATGCCTTCATTATACAGGAACTGCCTACACACTCTGACCGCATCAGCACTATCCTGTACCAGGAGGAACCCAGGGCCCACTGCGCCAGTGTAGGCGACAACGTCCCTGAGAATTCAATGATCTGAGTCAGGATAGGCTATCATGTGAGGTTTGTGCCACCATCCAAGGTGACCCACCACCAAACCGCTCATGCTGGATGAGGTTTGAGGGCACCATAACGTTCACCGTGGCACCTTCAGACTCAGTGTGAACCTGCTCCCATCTGTAAAGAGAACGGGTGGTGATCACAGGAGCATTATCGGAGCTCGAGAAGAAGACCTGTCTCTGGCCACCCCTGGGGTCTTGCTGTCGTCTCTCCAGTGCACCTGTTCTCACTTTCATTTGCACCAAAGCAGCTGAAACTGAATATAACTTAGGTGACTCTCTTACTGCTGGTGGGAGCTCTCTGGATCTGGCGCAGCCGGACGGAACGCACGTGGATGCCAGCCCCACTGACTGTAATGGGGTCTGGAGGCCGAGTCTCGGCCGGAGGTGTGAAGGAAGACTGGACTGCCAGATATCTCTGAAGAAGTGTGACCGCTTGGTTCTGTACAGTGATACACACAGGATATATCACAGCAGTACAGTGATACACACAGGATATATCACAGCAGTACAGTGATACACACAGGATATATCACAGCATTACAGGATATATCACAGCAGTACAGTGATACACACAAGATATATCACAGCAGTACAGTGATACACACAGGATATATCACAGCAGTACAGAATATATCACAGCAGTACAGTGATACACAGGATATCACAGCAGTACAGGATATATCACAGCAGTAAAGTGATGCACACAGGATATATCACAGCAGTACAGGATATATCACAGCAGTACAGTGATACACACAGGATATATCACAGCAGTACAGTGATACAAAGGATATATCAGAGCAGTACAGGATATATCAGAGCAGTACCGTATATATCACAGCAGTACAGTGATACACAGGATATATCAGAGCAGTACAGGATATATCACAGCAGTACAGGATATATCACAGCAGTACAGTGATACACACAGGATATATCTCAGCAGTACAGAATATATCACAGCAGTACAGTGATACACACAGGATATATCACATCAGTACAGTGATACACACAAGATATACCACAGCAGTACAGTTATACACACAGGATATATCACAGCGGTACAGGATATACCACAGCAGTACAGTAATACACAGGATATATCACAGCAGTACAGGATATATCACAGCAGTACAGTGATACACAGGATATATCACAGCAGTACAGGATATATCACAGCAGTACAGTGATACACACAGGATATATTACAGCAGTACAGGATATATCACAGCAGTAAAGTGATGCACACAGGATATATCACAGCAGTACAGGATATATCACAGCAGTACAGTGATACACACAGGATATATCACAGCAGAAGAGTGATACAAAGGATATATCAGAGCAGTACAGGATATATCAGAGCAGTACAGGATATATCACAGCAGTACAGTGATACACAGGATATATCAGAGCAGTACAGGATATATTACAGCAGTACAGGATATATCACAGCAGTACAGTGATACACACAGGATATATCACAGCAGTACAGTGATACGCTCAGTATATATTAGAGCAGTACAGTGATACACACAGGATATATCACAGCAGTACAGTGATACACACATCCTGGAGGGGGAGTGGGGGCCAGCAGGTAGGTGCAGATGGGCTGCAGAGGGAGCCTTCCTCCTCTCCCTGTGTATCTGTTTCTGACCTCCAAGAGGACGGTGACAAAGACTTTGGTGCATGATATCACCTTCCCCTCAGAGTCAGAATGGTGGCGCTAAACACACAGACATCAGGAAAGTCTCCATGTTACACCGCCCTCCTGTCCACACTGGATCAGAAGCGTAAAACCTGCAGAGCACTTCACTAGTGATACCGTTACACGCCGCAGTAATGGCGCTATCACTAGAGAGGATCTCATAGATTTGGGAGGAGGTTTCCATCACAACAGACATTTTCCTCCCTGACTGTCGCCAGAAACAATGGTCTTCTATTAGTTTTATAGAACAAACCAGTATGGCAAACCAGTCCACACTGGACTCCTGCATAGGGCCATACGGTTCCGGGAAAAACCAGTATGACAAACCAGTCCACACTGGGCTTCTGCATAGGGTCATACGGTTCCGGGACAAACCAGTATGGCAAACCAGTCCACACTGGACTCCTGCATAGGGCCATACGGTTCCGGGACAAACCAGTATGACAAACCAGTCCACACTGGGCTTCTGCATAGGGTCATACGGTTCCGGGACAAACCAGTATGACAAACCAGTACACACTGGACTCCTGCATAGGGCCATACGGTTCTGGGACAAACCAGTATGACAAACCAGTACACACTGGGCTTCTGCATAGGGTCATACAGTTCGGGACAAACCAGTATGACAAACCAGTCCACACTGGGCTCCTGCATAAGGCCACATGGTTAGTGGCATCAGTGGAATAGGTGGAGGGAATAGATTATTCCGGTTTTACTCATAAGAGCTCATCTATCAGACTGTTCACACACGAGGCCGATGCAGCATTTATATTAAATGTGACAGAAAAGAAAAAATCTGAAAAACTTAAACTTTGACCAAATCACCAAACCATTAATCCCTCCGTAAATAGGAACGGCGCCTTTTCAAAAGGTAAGTGAACACGACAGCCGCTAAGTGCCTGCTGTTTTACAGGTAAGTTCTGTAGTTGGTGACCACTGTATATGGCAGTGCTGCGCATCAGGGGCCCGAGGTTCTCCAGCACCAACATGGGAGGAGCTCTTCATTTGCTGTGGCAGCCTGGGGCCCCTGCAGGCTCAGAGGGTTAGGCAGAAAAAAGGATTAACAAATAAAAAACATAAAAATTCAAATCAACCTCTTTCCCAATAAGAAAATAAAAGAAAACAATAAAGATTATTTGCTTCATCGTGTCCCGTTACCAGAAATATTAACCCTTAGAGTACTGACAATTTCAGTTTTTGCATTTTATATTTTTCTCACTGGATTCCCAGAGCTCTAACAATTTTACTCTTCCATTCACATAGCCAATGTACCAAATTTCCAAAATTTTATGAGTTTTGTCTTTACAGTGTTCCCTATGAGATAAAACTGACCTGTTCTCCTCATTCTCCGGGTCAGTACGATTACAGCGATACCACATTTATATAGTTTATGGGGTTTGTATTTACAGTGTTCCCTATGAGATAAAACTGACCTGTTCTCCTCATTCTCCGGGTCAGTACGATTACAGCGATACCACATTTATATAGTTTTATGGGTTTTGTATTTACAGCGTTCTCTATGAGATAAAACTGACCTGTTCTCTTCATTCTCCGGGTCAGTACGATTACAGTGATACCACATTTATATAGTTTATGGGGTTTGTATTTACAGTGTTCCCTATGAGATAAAACTGACCTGTTCCCTTCATTCTCCGGGTCAGTACGATCACAGTGATACCACATTTATATAGTTTTATGGGTTTTGTATTTACAGCGTTCCCTATGAGATAAAACTGACCTGTTCCCTTCATTCTCCAGGTCAGTACGATTACAGAGATACCACATTTATATAGTTTATGGGGTTTGTATTTACAGCGTTCCCTATGAGATAAAACTGATCTGTTCTCTTCATTCTCCGGTCAGTACGATTACAGTGATACCACATTTATATAGTTTTATGGGTTTGTATTTACAGCGTTCCCTATGAGATAAAACTGACCTGTTCTCTTCATTCTCCGGGTCAGTACGATTATAGTAATACCACATTTATATAGTTTTATAGGTTTTGTATTTACAGTGTTCCCTATGAGATAAAACTGACCTGTTCCCTTCATTCTCTGGGTCAGTACGATTACAGTGATACCACATTTATATAGTTTTATGGGTTTGTATTTACAGTGTTCCCTATGAGATAAAACTGACCTGTTCCCTTCATTCTCCGGGTCAGTACGATTACAGTGATACCACATTTATATAGTTTTTGGGGTTTGTATTTACAGCGTTCCCTATGAGATAAAACTGACCTGTTCCCTTCATTCTCCGGGTCAGTACGATTACAGTGATACCACATTTATATAGTTTTATGGGTTTTGTATTTACAGCATTCCCTATGAGATAAAACTGACCTGTTCCCTTCATTCTCCGGGTCAGTACGATTACAGTGATACCACATTTATATAGTTTTATGGGTTTTGTATTTACAGCGTTCCCTATGAGATAAAACTGACCTGTTCTCTTCATTCTCGGGGTCAGTACGATTACAGTGATACCACATTTATATAGTTTATGGGTTTTGTATTTACAGCGTTCCCTATGAGATAAAACTGATCTGTTCTCCTCATTCTCCGGGTCAGTACGATTACAGCGATACCACATTTATATAGTTTTATTGGTTTTGTATTTACAGCGTTCCCTATGAGATAAAACTGACCTGTTCTCTTCATTCTCCGGGTCAGTACGATTACAGCGATACCACATTTAGATAGTTTTATGGGTTTTGTATTCACAGCGTTCCCTATGAGATAAAACTGACCTGTTCCCTTCATTCTCCGGGTCAGTACGATTACAGTGATACCACATTTATATAGTTTTATGGGTTTTGTTATTACAGCGTTTCCTATGAGATAAAACTGACCTGTTCTCTTCATTCTCGGGGTCAGTACGATTACAGTGATACCACATTTATATAGTTTTATGGTTTTGTTTTTACAGCGTTCCCTATGAGATAAAACTGACCTGTTCCAATCATTCTCCGGGTCAGTACGATTACAGAGATACCACATTTATATAGTTTATGGGGTTTGTTTTTACAGCGTTCCCTATGAGATAAAACTGACCTGTTCTCTTCATTCTCGGGTCAGTACGATTACAGTGATACCACATTTATTTAGTTTATGGGTTTTGTATTTACAGTGTTCCCTATGAGATAAAACTGACCTGTTCCCTTCATTCTCCGGGTCAGTACGATTACAGTGATACCACATTTATATAGTTTTATGGGGTTTGTATTTACAGCGTTCCCTATGAGATAAAACTGACCTGTTCCCTTCATTCTCCGGGTCAGTACGATTACAGTGACACCACATTTATATAGTTTTATGGGGTTTGTATTTACAGCGTTCCCTATGAGATAAAACTGACCTGTTCCCTTCATTCTCCGGGTCGGTAAGATTACAGTGATACCACATTTATATAGTTTTATGGGTTCTGTTTTTACAGTGTTCCCCATGAGATAAAACTGACCTGTTCCCTTCATTCTCCGGGTCAGTACGATTACAGTGATACCACATTTATATAGTTTTATGGGTTTTGTTTTTACAGTGTTCCCTATGAGATAAAACTGACCTGCTCTCTTCATTCTCTGGGTCAGTACGATTACAGTGATACCACATTTATATAGTTTTATGGGTTTTGTTTTTACAGCGCTCCCTATGAGATAAAACTGACCTGCTCTCTTCATTCTCCGGGTCAGTACGATTACAGTGATACCACATTTATATAGTTTATGGGTTTTGTATTTACAGCGTTCTCTATGAGATAAAACTGACCTGTTCCCTTCATTCTCCGGGTCAGTACGATTACAGTGATACCACATTTATATAGTTTATGGGTTTTGTATTTACAGCGTTCCCTATAAGATAAAACTGACCTGTTCTCTTCATCCTCCGGGTCAGTACGATTACAGTGATACCACATTTATATAGTTTTATGGGGTTTGTATTTACAGCGTTCCCTATGAGATAAAACTGCCCTGTTCCCTTCATTCTCCGGGTCAGTACGATTACAGCGATACCACATTTAGATAGTTTTATGGGTTTGGTTATTACAGCGTTCCCTATGAGTAGTGTTGAGCGAACAGTTCGAGAATCGTTCGGGTCTGTACCGAATTTTGGGGTGTCCGTGACACGGACCCGAACTCGGACATTTTCAAAAAAGTTTGGGTTCGGGTCCGGTGTTCGTCGATTACTTCCCGCTTTCTGAAGGGCTGCACAGCAGCCAATCAGCTAGCGTTTTACTTCTTGCCCTAAGAGCCCATCACAGCCATGCCTACTAATGGCATGGCTGTGATTGGTCAAGATGCAG